>CAWUDS030005189.1:0-60239 GCA_963859935.3 Lathyrus sativus | reverse complement strand
TCATCCACTAATCTCCACAACTATATCTAGGTGCATACTCGAGCCCAGGTCCGGCTTATCATTCATAGTAACCTCCCTCTCCCACAGCAATAATCACAATAATATAATGCTGAAAATAAATGCGGAAAGGTAAAGGTACAGGAAAGTAAAGCATATATACAACACCCAACAGATAAACAGGCAAGCGCTAGGATTGACTCTCTTAGGGGACGTTGGATCCCACATGCATAGGGAACTATCGCGTTCCCCAGCAGAGTCGACAGCTGTCGCTACTACGAAAATCGGCGCCGGCTGACAGAAGAGTCGCCACCGTGCGTTATTTATCCCAACGGAGGGAAAGGAAACGCTCGAAGTAAACCTCGCAAAAAAACGGGAAAGGTATGGTCATCGCAACCAAAACCTGGATTCGGGAGTCGGTTACGCAAGGGGAAGGTATTAGCACCCCTCACGTCCGTCGTACTCGACGGGGTCCACGCTTGCTTGGGTTGTCTAAAGGATTCAAAACAATCTATCTACGGCTGCTAAATCTAAACGGAAGGGAATTGACTCGATAGAGCGTCGCACTCTATGCCTACGTATTCTCAAGAGAGAAAGTCAGAGTCAACGTAGTTCGGGAAACTACATGGAATTGGCTTGCCAAGACTTCGCGTCTTGTGCCTACGTACTTCCACACAACATGGAAGATCAGAGCTTTCGTAGTTCAGGCTAACTACGGCTAAGCAGGGTGTTCTCACACAGGAGTGAGATATTTAGCTGGTTTTAAAGGTACGGGAACCTATGGGAACTAAAGCTACGGTCTGGTCTCAAATTCACTTGGTCAAGAGAAAAGGATAACATCAGTCGTCAGCGGGAAAGTCTCGATCGCACAGCAGCGAGAGAACAAAAGGTCAGTTGTTAGTGCGCTCGCTAGGATATCGCATCCTATGCCTACATATTCTCGCTCAGTACGAGAAATCAGAGCAGCTGTAGTTCGGCTACTTCGGGACCACAGATCAAATCTCGTTTTATTAATATTCTGAAAATGGGTTACAATGATTGAATACGGGAAATAAACTCCTAGAAAATACTATCCTATCCATCTATAATGGAAAATCAAGTGGAAAATAGTCCCCTAACAAATGGACTTTTAAAACTACCTCTAAAAGTGTAAAATAAATTCTTAATGGAAACTATATCTAAGGAGAAAATATTAAATCTATGAGCTAATATTTTTATATCGTTTTTCTCTGTTTTTTCTATCTTCATATTTCACTATTTTTTCACGTATTCTTTTCACTATTTTTTTTTCATGTATTCTTTTTCACTCTATTTTTCTATTCTTTATTCTTTTCAACATTTTTTTCATGTATTCTTGATTCTTTATTAAAAAGAAACTAAGCAAATGAAATAAAAGAAAATAAAAAGAAAAATACAAAAAAAAGGGGTACATAGTCAATACAGGGGGGAGGTAATAAAAAAAATAAAGCACAAGGAAACTGGGCCCAACCCACTAGCCAATTGCTGGAAACAAATGGGGGGGCGTAAATGAAACCGGGGGGTGCAACCAGCGAAATTCACTAGGGCCCAAGGCCCAATATCCATCAAAAAACGGAACAGGGTGTAGAGAGGAAAAAAAACTCTGGCATTGGGCTCTAGGCCCAAACGAAACCGGTCCAACTTTCCCTCACTCTCTCCTCTGAAACCCTAGCCTCTCATCTCTCTCTCCCTCTACTGTTCATTCTCCTCTCTGCTTGCGCCGCCCCAACTCTCCCTTCCTCTCGTTTCATCTGCTTCATCAAGGCTCAAACTCTCCCTCAGCCCCACACACCATCAAGATTATGAACCAAAATCAAACACCTAGTCCTACCTTCAACTAAGGAATGGACGGACGGGTCGCAAACGCGTACTGACGAACTCAAAAGGAGACGATGAAGATCTTCTGGAAACTTGAGGACGATCTCGCTTAATGTTTCGACTGGTGACGAATCTTGAAAGGTTGCTTGAAGATCTCGTTTGAAGACGATTGAAGCTACGTGAGGGTTCTTGGAAGAATGGAATCTGGAAGCTGATGGAGCTTGAAGAAGTTCTGGAGAAATTTTCTGATGAAGATTGACGAGGAAGATTCTGGAAATGATGCTCAAGGACTTCGATGAAGATTCTTGATGTTCTTTTTGGAAAAAATGTGTTGCGCATTGATGAGGATCTGGAACCTGATCGAAAAACGCTTGAAGGTTCTTATGATGATGATGAACGCTTCTGGATTTGAGCAATCACTATGATCTTGGTGAAGTTGGACCGGAGGAGGGAAGATTGACGATTTTGATGTTTGTTGCTTATTGATGATGAACATTGATCACTGATGTTGATTACCGATGATGATTCTGGCGACGATCTGGTGAAGATTCGTATGAATCTCGATGAAGATTAGATGAGAGGAGAAAGATGAAGATTCGAAGGAAAGGATGAGTTCTGGGAATTTTTTTTCAGTTTCCGGCGAGGTTGGTTACGGCGGAGGGATTCAGTTGCGGCGGCCGGAAGAAGTTAAGAGGTGCCAGCGAGGGTTGGTTGCGGTGGTTGCATGGCCGCCGGCCATGCAACGGGTGAGGCTCAGGCAAAGACGCGTGGCATGATGGGAAGGCGCATGGAAGCCAAGTGGCTTGAGGGTGGAGATAGTGGAATACGCGTGTGGAAGCTGAGTGAAACGTGGGACCAGCTGGAAGTGCTTCGTGGCGAAAAACTGGAGAATGAAGTGGCCTCCCCCTGATTGCACGCGTGGCTTGGTATATATATGACACCTGGCGCGGACAAAAACAGACTAAGATATTGGGCCTCCATAAAAAAGACTCTGGGCCCAACGAAATAACTAGTTAATTGGACTGGATTAATGGCTAAATGATTAAACTCCATTAACAACTGATTAAGGCCTTAAAACCTACTTAAAAAAAAATTAAAACTACAATTAGATGCTAAAATGACAATTAACACGGTAATCTAATCCTAATTACCTACTAAAATCTAATAAGACCCTAATTAATATCTAAACAAATGATTAAAGTCTAATTAAACCTAAAAAAAAGAAGAATTAACTATTAAATCTATACTAATCACTAGACTAATGACAATAGAAAAAAAACTCTAATAATTCTCTAACAATTCCACTAATCTCTAAACTAATAAAAATAAAAAACTCTAATAATTTCTATTTAAAATTTTATTAAATTTCTATTAAATCTCTAATAAAATCTATATTACTTATTTAAAAGAAAAATCTTTTATTCTATTAAAAAACTCTAGTAAAAGAAAATCATATTAAACTATTATCTAAAAATGATTTAATATCTAAAATATGATTTAACCCTAAAATCTATTTAAAAACAATTTATAAATTCTAAAAAGATTTACAACTATTAAAAATATTAAAAGAAATTTATTTAAATTCTAAAAATCTATAAAGCCTATTTAAAATCTACAAAAGACTATTAAATCCTAAAAAAAATGCAGACAAAGGCAAATAACCAATATAAAAGAGAGCGTCAGACCAGATCGAAGCAAACAGTAAACCAGGAAGCGTGCGACTTCTCAAAATAACCTCCGATTATCCGAACCGGTCTGAAATACCCGAAAAGCGACAGCAGGGCTGTAATCCCGATAAAATCACCATGATTGAGGAAATGCACTATATGCAGTATGTTAATGCGAATGCGAAATGCGTCGAAACGTAAACCGAAAGTGGCACCGGTTGGTCAAATTTTAGGGTGTAACAATGTCAAACTGTTTTGGAGTTCAAGTGTGTCAACTCATGACTCTTGCTGCTGCAATTTGGCTCTCACACTAGATGTTGATTTTTGGTGTAGTGTTTGTTTTTAAATTTAGGGCTACTAATTTAATGGTTATGTCCAATGTTGAAATGATTCACTTGGATGCTGCTAAAGCATATGATGATCAACATTAACATATTGTATAAGGTTTGCTATTAGAGTTGTGTAGGTTTGATTTGAATCATAGTAAAGACATTGGCTTGAGTATGATGATTAGAATATGAACACTTTGTTGCTGCCAAAATTTATTCTACATGTGTGAATTTGTTGATGTTACTGTCATTAGAGCTTTGTGTAGGACTGCTGTCAGAATGCTTGGTCTTGTTAGGTCAAGAGTTTGTATTTTTGCTATAGATGCCCACTGTCTTAAGGCTTGCAAGTTTGTCTTTATGAATAGAGTTCTGGACTGATAGTTAATTAATCTAGACATTGTCATGTTGAGATTCACGGTTATGTTGACAAGACTTGTTTTTGGGGTTAAGTTTGTCAACTCTTTGCTTGCTGTTTAGATTTGTTGCTCATACCAAGGATTGGTTATGTTTTGTCTTAACAAGTTGGTAGCCTTCATTTAAAAACATGGTATGGATTAATGTTTGTGGTTGGCATTGTGATAGCCCAATTGTCATTTGTCTTGAGGAGTGTGGATTAACTGTTGTCATTAGGTTTTCTACACTTAGTGGACCTGTTGTCTGCTAATCCATGAAGGTAGGTTGTAGTATTTAGTAGGTTTCCTTGTTTGTGTTTTTCTTGTAAAAAGCTTGTCGAAGAGAGGGTTGTCACTGAATAGCTGTTTGAACTCAGGCCAGGATCGATTTTTAAGTATTGATGACATAGTGTAGATATTGTTTTGACATTGTACCTGCTAACCACAAATTTGTTGAGAGGTCTATCAACTTAGTTTCTTATCAGTAGTACATTTAGTCTTTTAGAGTTCATATAGGGTAATCTCATGTCCCTAGCCATCAAAACTATTGGTGCACTCGATTATGTCAAAATTTTGCTTTTAGGTTTGTCAACTTCTAATACCCTTAAATTCTTTTTTTAACTATTGCATTTTGTGTGTGGAAATTCATGACCTATTGCAATGCGGGCTGATAGCTTGCTGTCCTAAATCATTTGTTTTTGTTTGAAAACACAGTCTAAAAAAACCATTTCACCAATTGGCATTTGACAGTCCTTTTGTGATTCATGGCAAAACTAAGTTCGTTCTTTGGATCTAATCCATGAGTGATGTATTTGAAACTTGAACAAACCTTCACTGATACCTAAGCAAACCTGTTTTGGTCTTGGAGTTTCAAAGTGCATTTTAAAATCATGTCTAGCATGTTTAATCGTGTTTTGAGTTGTGGGGGTTATTCCAAAAAATGGTATCTACCATCTTAAACTACATGAATTTCAAGTGAGTTTGATTTTTGTTTCACTAAAATTGGTTGAGATTTGAGGATTTTAGAGTGAAATTGTTTTTAACACACTTGCCTCATCTTGCCTTGCAGCCTTGCCAAGAATTTCCCTTTTAAGGTATAAGTTTAACTGGGGTGGCTTGATGCATTGGATGTATCGCAACCCTAGTGGTTAGTTCCCTGCGTTCATGTATTTTATCATGCCTTATGTTTCATTTCATTTCATTCTTGTTCTAGCATTTGCATTGCATAGCATAGTTCATTTTATAGGGGATCAAGAGGTTGTGCATAGTAAAAGAGATCTTCTCAGAGCATTGAGCCTAAGCAAGGGTTGTTAATCAAGCTTGAATGGTCATCAAGACATCTTGAAGTGGTCAATGTCTTGTGGAAGGATAGAGGGATGTGTGTGGGTCAGCTCCTAACTTGGAGGCCAACTGAAGAGCATCAGGAGATTGTGAATGCATGATTATGGGTATGAGATATTGAGAGAGTTTATTCAGTGCCTTGAAGAGCCATTTGGAGGTTACTCAAGTTTTTGTGTGAAGTGGAACAAGCCCCAGTCAAAAGTGTGGCATCTAGGGTTTTCATCTGGTAAACACTCAGTTAACTGTGAAATTGAAGGAGTTTGAAACTCAATTCAAAGTCTCTATGGTAATGGGATGTTGTATTTAGAGGTCTAATATATCATTTCAAGATCAATTCATCAAGGATCAAGAGTGTGAGAAGTTACTAGATTAGGGTTCTCAGGGTAAAATCCCATATTTAGTGCCTGACTTCAAGACCACCTACCTTATGATACAAGTCTCATATCAACTTTAGGCCAACAAGGAACACGTAGAGCATGTTATTAGCTTTCTTTTGAGTACTAGAAGTCCTTGATTGGGTTTATAGAACTCAAGTTATGATCCAGACAAGTTACAGGTCATCAAAGGGATGTGATTTTGGTCAACAAAAGTCAACCAACTTCCAAGCCATTTTTGACCTAGAAGGATGTTTCTCCTCAAATTTTGGCTAACATGAAAGTTGTAGGACATGGTCTTAGCTTTCCAAAATGTACCAGAAGTCTTTCATCTGATTTGTAGAACTCACGTTATGAGGGTTACAAGTCAAGGGTATTTTGGGAAAGTAGGATTATAGGTCCATCTCACCAACTTGCACAGTTCAAATGGAAATCTTTTCAACATGAAACTTGCTCCAAATAGGGCCATTTGCATTACCAAATCATTTCTTGTCATGGTTGGAGCTTGGATTGAAGGTTTGGGTTTTGAATTTCTCATAAAGAAGGCCTAAAATGAGAAATTGAGATTTAATTGATTTTAAACTTTCTTAAGGCAAATTTGTACTTTTTTTTAGTGCAAATGATGATTCAAAGACATTGCCATTTTCACATTGGAAATTTGGGGTCTCTAAATTGGCCATTTTCATGGTTTCTTCCTCTTGAAATAACAAGTTGGAAATCAACCATAAGATCAAAAGCAAGGCTTAATTCTTGGGCCTTTGATCAACTCAAGTCATTTGGAGTTGATTTGAAACAAAACCCAGGTTGGTGCAGTGGAAAAACACACGTATGGCAATTGGAAAAAGTGTGGAAAATGAATTTGTGAATTGGGCTTTGAAGCTTGAATTGGAGCACCATTTTCATCAAAACCCAATATATAAAACACAAGGAAACTTCCCAGACGTAGAGAGCTCGTTTTGGTGGTGGTTTTGCTGAAATAGAAAGTTGAAAAAAGAGAGCACAAGTTGAAAATCATTTTTGGATCTACTCACAATTTCAAGCCAAATTGAGGTGATCAAGAGCTTCCTTAAGGCATTTGGAATGATTCTGGGTGGTTTGTTCAGAGGTTCAGCTCAAGACAAGACCCAGTGGCGGTGCTCCACTAGGTAAATTCAAAATCACTATATCTCTCATTTTAAGCCTTGATTCTGCACCATTTTTGCATTCTTGAGACATAGAAATAAGGTAGGTCGTTAATGGATAAAATAAACTGGCATTTGGTGTGTTTTCAGTGTGATGCATTTTTCTTGTTGTTTGAATTTTGACTTATTCTTGAGCTTTTAGAGCAAATGAGATGTGGATTTAAACTCCTTGTGAGTTGTAGATGCATTCTGGAGATTTTGGTTGGCCAATTTTAAGTTTCACGGTTTGTGCACATTTCACATTTGTCTTCGATTTGGCTTATTCGTTGCTCAAAAATGAAAACCATGGTTGGATTTGAGTTCCCCTTGATCCGTAGATGAGTTTGCACTTAAATTTCATTGAATTTGATGGGGGTATAGCATTTTGTGTTGTTTGGTTTACTGTTCGCGGTGGCCGGATAATTGGGGAAGATGACCGGACTTTGTTCCGGCTGGCACTGGTTTGCTACCCTGTTCAGTTGACTTATCAATGGAGAAGACAACTCCCACACTGTTTGATCTGCTTGCTTTTGTTGTGGACCGCGTGATTAAGAAACATGGTGGTACGTGTTTGACCTGAAGCACCATATCACATTTGAATTTCATTTAATTCGTTGGCACGGTGATGGCCTTAGGATGTGCATACTGAATGATCAAGTGGTCCATATTGAATTCCACGCTGGTCCATGTGTTGACCAACCTTGGTGGATATTCTGATTTACCCTAATTATGCTTGGGCGCTTTGGGCCCCAATGCTATTTGCACCCCTTTCCAGGCCCAGTCCATTTTTCTAACTGGTTTTCTTTAATTTTTGCACCACGCATTTGTTCTTTTTCTTTTATTTTGTTTTTATTTTTTCTATTTTGTTCTTGTTCAATTTAATTCATTTAAAAATATTCTCCAACTATTAAAATTCACCAAAAATGTGTTTTAGTAACTTTGACTTATCTTTTATTTTATATTATTTTTATTTTTTTATTTTATTTTATTTTTCATTTAAAAATGAATTAATTAGTTCAAGAGGTTTATTTGAATGATATTTTTCATTGTAGTTTCTTTTAATTGTTTCTCCTTCTCTCCTTTGGTACAATAAATGAAAATTGTTCCTCATACTCTTGGTGGGTTGAACAATTTTTTAGGACCATTTTGCCCCTGTTTGGTTGACTTTAGGGTTGACTTTTGATGCTTGCCTTTTGACCCTTAATTTTCCTATTTCAAAGTGGTACATCTTGAATTCAATTTTCTTTTGATGGTGCTTTGAGGGGATATGGACCTTGTGCCTTTGGCTTCTGTTTGCCAACTTATGTGGCTGTCTTGTGCATTTTATTTAGTATTTGTTGAGCCTTTTTCCTAATTTTGAGATGACTTGGAAGTTAAGTCATCTCCAAGGGAGGTTTCCACACACATCTTGACCTAATTTGACTTGGATATGCCACTTTTGGATCCTTTGAGCTTGCAATGCCTTGTAATTCATGTTTCTAACATGTTAAGGATGTTTTTTGTTTAGTTTTAGGTCATGACACTTCTTTTTGCTTGCTCATTTGTATTTATCTTTTGCACCTTTTGATTAGGGTTTCTATGTGGAGTTTTCTTGCCTTTCCTTTGTGCATATGTTTGTTTACTCTTGTGTTATGTTTGCTTTTGCATTTGTGCACTCTCTCCTCATCCTCCATTCTGTCCCATGACTTTGGAATATTATTTAAGATAGCTTGGTTCCTCTTGAGGAGGAACTTGAAGCTTACCTAGAGTAATGAAACCATGAGGACTTTTTCTCCTTGTTTTTGTTATTTGTTTTTGATGCATCTCTCTCTCCCTTTTCTCTTTGCATCTTCATGTGCATGCTTGGTTGAGATGAGCTTGTGGTGGCTACTGCCCCACACATGTTTTCCTCCCACTTTCATTCTATGTGTTCTTACTTGTGCATTTGTGTTTGCATCCTTCATGAGCATTGTTTCTTTTGCTCTTTCTTCTTCTTCTTTAGTCTTCTTTCCCTTAGGATCTCTAATCTCTCTTGTTCAAGAGATGTTATGATAGACATTAGGATTCTAACCATGCATGATAACATTAGGTAGACGTTTCCCTTTTGTAATCCCAACCTTAGGTGCATTTTGCATGACAACTTTTAGGGTTTGGTCTAGTCCCCCTCTAGTTTGTCCCTTTCACTTTTCATCTTCAAACAACTTCAATCCACTTAATAAAGGATGACAATTGTTGTACACTACGAGCCTTAAGCCATTTGGGAAATGATGATTGGGTGGTTGCCTCTCAATTATCTAGAATGTTAGTGTATGTCCTTCTGACGATATACGAAGCATTCGCTCCTAGATCATAGTATTTTGTGCAACATGAGTTACAAACCGAATTCAAAACATTTCTTCTTTAAAAAACACAAAAACACTTCAAACCTTTTTCACCCTTTGGGGTCTTAATTAGGAAAATCTTTTTCAGAAGCAAGAGTGTTGTTAACTTTCAGTCATATCGCAAACGGTAACGCCTAAGTCTCCAATGGTCGAGCTGCATACACCAACTGCTAGAACTGTCTGTTAACCCTACTCGGGTAAAACTTTTGAACAGCCTGTGTTCTCATTAGCCCGAACTATGTTTTCTATGATTTTTCATACCAGATGAAAGTACGTAGGCATAAGACGCGACGTCTTACCGAGCAACCTTCCCCCCTTCTTTAGCCGTAGTTGGTCGAACTACGTTGACTCTGACTTTCCCATTGCATGAGGGAGTACGTAGGCACAGAGCGGCAATGCTCTACCGAGTCAGTTCTTTTTCTTTTTCTTTTGTCCATAAGCCTTTAGCGTAGATAGTTTATACACCATTTTAGATAGACAACACATGCGTGGATCCCGTCGAGTACGACGGACATGAGGGGTGCTCATACCTTCGCCTTGCGTAACCGACTCCTGAACCTAGGACTTGGTTGCGATGACCTCGTCTTTTCCCGTTTTCGTCAGGTTTTTTCCGATCATTTCCTTTCCCTTCCTTGGGATAAATAACGATAGGTGGCGACTCTGTTAGTCATTGCCGGCCTCTCTTTTTTTCCGCAGTAGCGACAGCTGGCGACTCTGCTGGGGAAAGGAATATCCCCCTATGCGAGTCAATCCTAGCGCTTGTGTGTTTTCTTTTTGGGTGTTGTATATATGTGCTTTATCTTTATTTACTTCCGCATTTTACTTTCCACATCATATATCATTACTGTTGTGCTGTGGGGAGGGGAGTACCATTGACTGATAAGCTAGACCTGGGCTTGAGTACAAACTTAGTATTAGAAGCAAAAAGTAATGGTGAACCTTTATGTTAGGCATGCACCAGTTCCCACGAAACTTACGCTCAGACGAGATTCTCTTTGATGACTTTCTTTCTAGCCCAGTGGGCCGTTGAGAGGATTTCAGATTTGAGGGTTGTCGACTCTAGGGACCGATCATCTGTGATTCAGCTAAGTGAGGCCTCTTAAAGGGATGATGATGCCAAACTAGAAATGGTGAACATATTGTCACTACTGCGAAAAACGAGGTCGGCAAGACAGAAGAGTCGCCACCTTTCGTTATTTATCCCAAAGAGAGGGAAAGGAAACAATCGGAAAAACCTGACGAAAAGGTATAAGACAAGGTCATCGCAACCAATGTCTGGATGGGTCGGGGGGGAGGTCGGGTTACGCAAGGGGAAGGTATTAGCACCCCTCACGTCCATCGTACTCGATGGGATCCATGCTTGGTGTGTTTATCTGATGGGTTTGTTAAACTTATCTACATGAAAGGTCTGGTCTGGAAAGAAAAGAAAATGACTCGGCAAAGTGTCGCACTTTATGCCTACGTATTCCCGTCTGGAACGAGAAATCAGAGTCAACGTAGTTTGCCTAACTACGGGGAAAGGTTGCTCGTCGAGATATCGCATTGTTGCGGTGAGAATCGTGATACCAAGCTATTGATTAACTTGAAACTTTAATTCTTAAATTACAACCGATCTTTCATTTATCCAAAGGAAAGGTCTAAAGAAAGAAAAACCCTTTTCGCGATGTAACAACAACGCTAAGAGATTCGGGGATCGGGGGTTGGTTATGCATAGGGTAGGTATTTGACATCCTAAACATCTGTAGTACTCTACAGGAACCTTTTGTTTATTTGCATGCTAAGTTTGCTAAATGTTTGCTATGGATTGGGATTGGGTAAAGGTGTAGGTTAAAACCTAAAGATAGTTTATAAGTTTGCTCGCAAAGACGTCGCGTCCTCTGCCTACGTATCCTAACTAGGATAGAATAAGAGCAATCATATTTCACCTCACTAGGGTTGAAGAACAAATATACATCCCCAGTGAAGTCGCCATTTCAGTTGCGGTGAGAATCGTGATACCAAGCTATTGATTAACTTGAATCTTTAATTCTTAAACAACCGGTCTTTAATTTATCCAAAGGAAAGGTCTAAAGAAAGAAAGAACCTTTTGCGCGATGTAACAACAACGCTGAGAGATTCGGGGATCAGGGTTGGTTATGCCTAGGGTAGGTATTTCACATCCTAAACATCTGTAGTACTCTATAGGAACCTTTTGTTTATTTGCATTCTAATTGGTAAATGTTTGCTAAGGATTGGAATTGGGTAAAGGGTGTAGGTTAAAACCTAAAGATAGTTTCTAAGTTTGCTCGCAAAGACGTCGCGTCCTCTGCCTGCGTATCCTAACTAGGATAGAATCAGAGCAATCGTAGTTCACCTTACTAGGGTTGAAGAACGCTTGATTATGATCAAGGTTCAAAGGGGAACAAACATAACAATGTTTGTATAGAGTTTTACAAAACTCTCTAGATCTATGTTAAACACTCAAAAGAGGAGTAAGTAATCATTGCTATGATTCTTACATAGAGTTTACAAACTCTATCCTAGGGTTCTAATTGAAGAACACTCCTAGGGTAGGTGAGTTTTCTAGACTTAAAGCAAAGTCTAATGGTTTAAATGTTCTAACTTAACTAAGTTAGGGTTGAAGATGACATCACAAAGTCAAGGGAGGGGTAAATGAGCTATCCAATGACACCAAGGTCAAGGGAGAGACTTTTCCTTTGGAAGGAGAGAGGGAGAGACAACTTGGATGGGAACTAGAAATTTCCATCACTTGGGGAAGCAATACTTAACAAAGCAAGATTTAAAATGAGCAATATGAGATAAGATCAAGACAAGTAAGCATGCAAATTACAATAAGCATATACTTCAAGTGATATCAAGGGTTACAACCAATAGTCAATCATTTTAACAAAGTTTGGGGCATATCTTAACAAAGATTGGAAGCATGGTAAAAGTAACAATCATATGAACAAATCACAATTTGAAAGTAGGCATGTCATAAGTTCAAAGCATAGTAAATGTGACAACAATGTGCATGGATGACAATCAAACATAATTAAATCAGTTTAAACCTCATAACTTAGGAGGAAATATAACTCATGGTATCATCCAACAAGAAAATGAAATCTCAACATGTTAACTAACATAAAGAAGTCAAATTTGTAACGCCCGTTTTATTTTGATTAAATTCAATTATGACTTTGCTATGTCTCGTTGCATCGTAGTCGTAGTTGAGTATGTGTTTGGATCGAAGGAAGGAATTGAATCGGTCGAATTGTCGGGAAAAAGTGTAAAATTCCGTAGCGGTTTTATGAAACTTCGAAAAATCATATCTCTTGATATGTAAGTCGGATTTGACCCCCGTTCGATGCGTTGGAAAACTAAAGAGGTGTTCTATCTAGAAAAAAATTGGATTTTTCTGATATGACGATCGTCATGGACTTGCCACGATCGTCACGACCGTGACGCTCGTCATGGACTTGCCACGACCGTCATAGTAACGAAATTCAGTTAAATGCAGAATTTGGACATGGCTGAGAGTTGGTAGCAAAAATACATTCCCGTAGACTCTTTTACCCTCAATTACACCATTTGGGGAAAAGAAAGACTGAAAAGAGAAGTTACGCATTGAGGGAAGTTGAGAGCAAATAATCAACCACCGGCAAATTTGGAGGATTTCTGCAGAAAAGTCATCGTAGAGCGGAAGCGGAACCGGAGAGCGTGGAATTGACCTCAATTCTAAGGTAAGGGTAGGGTTCAATTCTATAACCGGGAGTATGATCGAATTCATGTAGGAATCGAGTCATAAGTATAATTTCGTTAATCGATAAATGTTAGGGAAAAGGTTTCTATGTAGGAATGAATGTGTTATATCGTGAGTTTAATATAATGTTGTACGATTGCCCTAATGGGACAAGAGAATTGCTCTGTAGATAATTTAGTAAGTGAAGGTTATGATGTGCTCTTACGGCAACGTTCGAGTCCTTAATTGTTGAGCTGATGTTGATGTTATACCTGTATAGGAATAGCCGTTTTGTGTGAACACTTTGAGTTCCTATTTATTGGTACGATGTTGTAATGATCCTTTACATGAACAGTCGTAAATGTTGAAATTATGTTGTTATTGTTCCCGTATGTGAACGGGTAGAAAGTGATGGTTGTATGAGTGGTATGATGTTATGATGCCTTGTTATATGGTTCTATGGTTGTGTTGTAGTCCATAATAGATGCATTTCATGGCATAGCATTTGGCCTGGATTGGCGACGGTTGTGCCTGTATTGGCGTTATTTGGAGTGTTGGCTCCTAGATGGGTTCGAGGTGTTGGCCCTGTCCCGAGTTTTGCAGTGTTGGCTCCTAGATGGGTTTGGGGTGTTGGCTCCTATCCCGAGTTTTGGAGTGTTGGCTCCTAAATGGTACCACATGCATGTGCATAGTTGATTCACATTGTTGAGTCGCATGAAGTCGTATAATTACGCTAGTTGTATGATAATGTTGTTTATGTGAGATATGGATTACTCGCAGTTGTTGTCGATGATGTTTATGATTTCGAAACCTATAATGCTGTGATGAGTTTCCGGCATGTTTTCTATCATGATTTATGTTATATTATTAATATCTCACCCTTTTCCGTTGTATGTTACCTCCTCTGGTGGTAATTTGCAGGTAGTCAGGAATAGAGCATAGTTCCCGTTAAGGTGTCGTTGGTCGCTCTGATACGTAGCACTCTTGGGGGGATGGACGATTGTTGTTATTATTTTAGTCGATGTTATTGTTGATTGAACTTGTTACGATGTTTTTATTAAATTGTTTTAAGACAACATGTTGTATACTTTATCGAACTTCCATCAGAAGTAATGACGAGTTGTTTTATGATTAAATGGTTAAGTAATACATTGGTGATTGTTCATCCAATTTCGTGCTACGTATGATATTTGCAAGTTGTTGCATAATGATTGTTGTCTGTCAGGTTGAAGTGTAACATCTCTGATATGAGGAATTTTGTCCGTGTGACGACCATCACAGGCTCGTGACGACTGTCATGCAGTCAATGTTTGCGCTGCTGCGCTTTGTTTGCTATATGAATTGTTGTTTTTCCCGTTATCTGCAAGTTAAGATTTGGGGTGTTACATTAGTGGTATCAGAGCAGGTCGGTCCGTCCGTCCAAGTTGTCTAGTGTCGTCGAGTCAGTCGTCGTGCCTAACACTAGAGTCTCGTTAATTATGAAATCTGACTGTTGGTTGTTGCAGCTTAAGTGAAATGGCTGGGAGGAATGATGCTGCAATTACTGCTGCTCTGCAAGATTTAGCTAATGCTATGGAAAATCAGCCGAATCCTGCTGGAGATGCTGGGTCTCGCAGTTTGGCAACGTTTCAACGGGAGAATCCACCTACCTTCAAGGGTAAGCATGATCTTGATGGTGCATTGGAGTGGTTAAAGGAAATGGAGCGAATCTTTCGTGTGATGGATTGTACTCCAGCACAGAAGGTCCGTTATGGGACTCATATGCTAGCAGTCGAAGTTGATGACTGGTGGCTAGAGACTCGTCCAGTGTTGGAAGCTGCAGGTGAAGAAGTTACTTGGACTGTATTCCGTAGGGAATTTTTGAAGAAGTATTACCCGGAAGATGTCCGTGGTAAGAAAGAGATTGAATTTCTTGAACTAAAGCAAGGAGACAGATCTGTTACTGAGTATGCGGCGAAGTTCAAGGAGTTGGCTAAGTTTTACCCGCACTACAATGCAGAGACTGCTGACTTCTCTAAATGTATCAAGTTTGAGAACGGATTGAAGTCTGAAATAAAGAAAGCAATCGGGTATCAGAAGATCTGTGTCTTTGATTCATTGGTTGAAAGCTGTAGGATTTATGAAGAGGATAGCAATGGTCATTACAAGTTGGTGAGTGAGAGGAGAGGCAAATCACAGCAGAGTCGTGGTAAGCCTTATGATCCTCTAGCTGGCAAAGGGAAACATAAAGTAGCTGACGGCCAGAAAGCTAGTAGGGGAGATGCTCCTGCTGGTATTGTTTGCTATAAGTGCGGAAAGCCAGGTCACAAGAGTAATGTATGTAATTCTGGATCATTGAAATGTTACCGTTATGGAGAGTTGGGACACGCTGTTGCTGAGTGCAAACGCAAAGGAATGGTTTGTTTCAACTGCGATGAAGAGGGACACCTGCGAGACAAGTTTCAGAAGCCTAAGAAGGAACAGAATGGCGGAAGAGTGTTCGCGCTATCTGGGACTCAGACATCCAGTGTGATTGAAGGTACTTGTTTCATTAATGGTAGTCCTTTACTTTCTATTATTGACACTGTTGCGTCTCATTGCTTTATTGATGCGGATTGTGTTGAACGTTTGGGTCTTAGGTTGTCACACATGAGTGGAGAGATGGTAGTTGAGACCCCAGCTACGGGATCGGTAACTACGTCTCTTGTGTGTTTGAAATGTCCTCTGTCGATGTTTGATAGAGATTTCCTGGTTGACTTAGTCTGTTTGCCACTAAGTGGGATAGACATAATTTTGGGTATGAACTGGTTAAAGTATAACTGCGTTCATATTAATTGCTTTGATAAGACGGTGAGATTCTCTACTCCTGAGGAGGAGGGAGCGTGTTGGGTAACTACCAAACAGATGAAGCAGATATTGCTAGAAGATGCTCAGGTGTTTGCATTGGTGGCATCATTATCCATTGAGAATCAAGCGATAATCAATGAATTGAAAGTTGTTTGTGATTTCCCTGAGGTGTTTCCAGATGAAATTCCTGAAGTTCCTCCGGAATGGGAAATTGAATTTTCTATTGAACTTGTACCCGGTACCAGACCTGTGTCTATGGCACCGTACAGGATGTCTGCATATGAATTGGTAGAGTTGAAGAAACAGTTGGAAGACTTACTTGAGAAGAAGTTCGTTAGACCAAGTGTATCACCGTGGGGAGCTTCGGTATTGTTAGTGAAGAAGAAGGATGGCAGTATGAGGTTGTGTATTGACTTCCGGCAACTGAACAAAGTTACGATTAAGAACAAATACCCGCTTCCGAGAATTGATGACTTGATGGATCAATTGGTTGGAGCGCGAGTGTTTAGTAAAATTGATTTGAGGTCGGGGTATCACTAGATTAAGGTAAAAGATGACGATGTTCAGAAAACTGCGTTCAGAACTAGGTATGGACAATATGAGTTTACGGTAATGCCTTTTGGCGTTACTAATGCGCCGGGAGTTTTCATGGAATACATGAACCGTATCTTCCATGAGTATTTGGATCGGTTCGTGGTAGTATTCATTGATGATATCCTAATTTATTCGAAGTCGAAGGAGGAGCATGTTGAGCACTTGAGATTAGTGCTGCAAGTGTTGAAAGAAAGGAAGTTATTTGCGAAACTTTCGAAATGTGACTTTTGGTTGGAGGAAGTTAGCTTTTTGGGTCATGTTATATCAGGTGATGGAATTGCCGTAGATCCATCTAAGGTTGATGCCGTGTTGAAATGGGAAACTCCGAAGTCGGCAATGGAGATTAGAAGCTTTTTGGGACTTGCTGGTTATTATAGAAGGTTTATTGAAGGCTTTTCTAAGTTTGCCCTTCCGTTAACTAAGTTGACTTGTAAAGGGGAGACTTTTGTATGGGATGCTCAATGCGAAGCAGGTTTTACGGAGTTAAAGAAAAGGTTGACGTCTGCTCCGGTGTTGATCTTGCCTAACGCAGAAGAACCGTTTGTTGTATACTGTGATGCTTCTAAGTTTGGTTTAGGAGGAGTACTCATGCAGAATAATAAAGTAGTTGCGTATGCCTCAAGACAGCTGAGAATCCATGAGAAGAATTATGCCACGCACGATTTAGAACTTGCTGCCGTTGTTTTTGTGCTGATGATTTGGAGACATTATCTGTATGACTCGAGATTCGAAGTGTTCAGTGACCATAAGAGTTTGAAATACTTGTTTGACCAAAAAGAGTTGAACATGAGGCAACGAAGGTGGCTAGAGTTGTTAAAGGATTATGATTTTGGGTTACATTACCATCCGGGAAAAGCAAATGTTGTAGCTGATGCCTTAAGCCGCAAGACTTTGCATATGTCAGCAATGATGGCTAAAGAATTAGAGTTGATTGAGCAATTCAGAGATCTGAGTTTAGTTTATGAAGTAACACCGAAGAGTGTAAAGTTGGGCATGCTAAAGATTAATAATGATTTTCTGGACAGCATTAGAGAAGCTCAGAAATTAGATGTGAAGTTGGTGGATTTAATGCCTGGAGTAGATCATGCGGAAGATAATGATTATCAGTTGGATGCGCAAGGAGCGTTGAGATTTCGTGGTCATATTTGCATTCCTAATAATGCAGATATGAAGAAAGCTATTCTGGAAGAGAGTCACAGAAGTAAGTTGAGTATTCATCCAGGAGCGACAAAAATGTATAATGATTTGAAGAATCTGTTTTGGTGGCCTGGTATGAAGCGTGATGTAGCACGTTTTGTGTATGCATGTTTGACTTGTCAGAAGTCAAAAGTTGAGCATCAGAAACCTGCTAGGTTGATGCAACCGTTAGAAATTCCAGAATGGAAATGAGACAGCATTTCAATGGACTTTGTAACGGGTTTGCCGAACACTCTAAGAGGATGTGATTCTATTTGGGTGATTGTTGATAGGCTTACAAAGTCAGCTCACTTTATTCATATTAACATCACTTTTCCAGTATCGAAGTTGGCAGAGATTTATGTTAGAGTGGTTGTTAAGTTACATGGCGTTCCGTTGTGTATTGTGTCGGATAGAGATCCGCGGTTTACTTCTGAGTTTTGGAAGAGTCTGCAAGAGGCTTTGGGTTCTAAGTTGAGGTTGAGTTCAGCATACCATCCTCAAACAGATGGTCAGACTGAACGGACTATTCAGTCTTTAGAAGATTTGCTGAGAGCATGTATACTTGAGGGAGGTGGTTCGTGGGATACATACCTTCCGTTGATAGAGTTTACTTATAATAACAGTTATCACTCTAGTATCGGAATGGCACCATTCGAAGCTTTGTATGGTCGGCAGTGTAGGACTCCGTTGTGTTGGTATGAATCGAGAGAGAGTGTGGTACTCAGACCGGAGATTGTTCGAGAGACTACCGAGAAGGTGAAGTTAATTCGAGAAAAGATGAAAGCTTCACAGAGTAGGAATAAAAGTTATCATGATAAGCGCAGGAAGGATTTAGAATTTGAAGCTGGAGATCATGTATTTTTGAGAGTCACGCCGGTGTCCGGTGTTGGTAGAGCTTTGAAATCTAAGAAGCTTACTCCTTGTTTCATTGGTCCGTATCAGATATTGGACAGAGTTGGAAAGGTGGCATATCGAGTGGCGTTGCCGCCTAATTTGTCGAATCTGCACGATGTATTTCACGTATCGCAGCTCCGCAAGTATATTTCAGATCCATCGCATGTCATTCCCATGGATGATGTGCAAGTACGTGAGAATCTTACTGTGGAGACGAAGCCTGTGAGATTTGATGATCAGGAGGTGAAGACGTTACGAGGTAAAGAGATTGCTTTGGTGAAAGTGGTCTGGTTGGGAGCTGCTGGCGAAAGCATGACGCGGGAACTAGAGAGCAAGATGCGGGAGTCTTATCCCGAGATGTTTGATTAAGGTAATTTCGAGGACGAAATTCTTGTAAGTAGGGGAGAGTTGTAACGCCTGTTTTATTTTGATTAAATTCAATTATGACTTTGCTATGTCTCGTTGCATCGTAGTCGTAGTTGAGTATGTGTTTGGATCAAAGGAAGGAATTGAATCGGTCGAATTGTCGGGAAAAAGTGTAAAATTCCGTAGCGGTTTTAGGAAACTTTGAAAAATCATATCTCTTGATCCGTAAGTCGGATTTGACCCCTGTCCGAAGCGTTGGAAAGCTAAAGAGATGTTCTATCTAGAAAAAAATTTAATTTTTCTTATATGAAGATCGTCATGGACTTTACACGATCGTCACGACCGTGACGCTCATCATGGACTTGCCACGACCGTCATAGTAACGAAATTCAGTTAAATGCAGAATTTGGACGTGGCTGAGAGTTGGTAGCAAAAATAAATTCTCGTAGACTCTTTTACCCTCAATTACACCATTTGGGGAAAAGAAAGACTGAAAAGAGAAGTTACGCATTGAGGGAAGTTGAGAGCAAAGAATCAACCACCGGCAAATTTGGAGGATTTCTGCAGAAAAGTCACCGTAGTGCGGAAGCGGAACCGGAGAGCATGGAATTGACCTTAATTCTAAGGTAAGGGTGGGGTTCAATTCTATAACCAGGAGTATGATCGAATTCATGTAGGAATCGAGTCATAGGTATAGTTTCGTTAATCGATAAATGTTAGGGAAAAGGTTTCTATGTAGGAATGAATGTGTTATATCGTGAGTTTAATATAATGTTGTACGATTGCCCTAATGGGACAAGAGAATTGCTCTGTAGATAATTTAGTAAGTGAAGGTTATGATGTGCTCTTACGGCAACATTCGAGTCCTTAATTGTTGAACTGATGTTGATGTTATACTTGTATAGGAATAGCCGTTTTGTATGAACACTTTGAGTTCCTATTTGTTGGTACGATGTTGTAATGTTACTTTACATGAACAGTCGTAAATGTTGAAATTATGTTGTCATTGTTCCCGTATGTGAACGGGTAGAAAGTGATGGCTGTATGAGTGGTATGATGTTATGATGCTCTGTTATGGATATTCTGGTTGTAGGCGTAATGCCTTGTTATATGGTTGCTATGGTTGTGTTGTAGTCCATAATAGATGCATTTCATGGCATAACATTTGGCTTGGATTGGCGACGGTTGTGCCTGTATTGGCGTTATTTGGAGTGTTGGCTCCTAGATGGGTTCGGGGTGTTGGCCCTGTCCCGAGTTTTGGAGTGTTGGCTCCTAGATGGGTTTAGGGTGTTGGCTCCTATCCCGAGTTTTGGAGTGTTGGCTCCTAAATGGTACCACATGCATGTGCACAGTTGAATCGCATTGTTGAGTCGCATGAAGTCGCATAATTACGCTAGTTGTATGTTAATGTTGTTTATGTGAGATATGGATTACTCGCAGTTGTTGTTGATGATGTTTATGATTTCGAAACCTATAATGCTGTGATGAGTTTCCGACATGTTTTCTATCATGCTTTATGTTATATTATTAATATCTCACCCTTTTCCGTTGTATGTTACCTCCTCTGGTGGTAATTTGCAGGTAGTCAGGAATAAAGCGTAGTTCCCGTTAAGGTGTCGTTGGTGGCTCTGATACGTAGCACTCTTGGGGGGATGGACGATTGTTGTTATTATTTTAGTCGATGTTATTGCTGATTGAACTTGTTACGATGTTTTTATTAAATTGTTTTAAGACAACATGTTGTATACTTTATCGAACTTCCACCGGAAGTAATGACGAGTTGTTTTATGATTAAATGGTTAAGTAATACATTGGTGATTGTTCAACCAATTTCGTGCTACGTATGATATTTGCAAGTTGTTGCATAATGATTGTTGTCTGTCAGGTTGAAGTGTAACATCTCTGATATGAGGAATTTTGTCTGTGTGACGACCGTCACAGGCTCATGACGACCGTCATGCAGTCAATATTTGCGCTGCTGCGCTTTGTTTGCTATATGAATTGTTGTTTTTCCTGTTATCCGTAAGTTTAGATTTGGGGTGTTACAAAATGTCACTAAATCTTACAAGATAAAATAATCATGGTATGGAAATTTAATCGAAACATACGATAACAACCTAGGAACAAATCTACTAACAAGCAGGGCAAAAAAGCAATGTAACAACAAACAAATATGAGATTACAAACCATTAAATAAAACTATACATCACAATGAGAAAATTGCAAAAAGAACAGGACAAAAATGATACAGCACGCAAAAGTTATGATTTGTTGAATTTTATAAAAATAAAACAAACAAGCAATAACATAAAAATGGCCATGGGAGGGGTTGAACCCAGGCCCCCTTGTTTACTAACCCAAGACTTACCACTTGGCCACCTGCGCGCATGTGATCAAGGAAAGGAAAAGATAGAGAAAAAAGAATGAAACTTGTTATTTAAAATAAAATGCCAAAAAGGTGTCCCAACCAGGGATCGAACCAAAGACCATGGACAAGATGAGTGACTTAAAGCGCATGCTTCTACCACTGGGGTGGCTATACATCCATTGATGTAGCCACCCCCATAAACATATATGGCGCGTTTTTTCATGAATTCCTGGGCAGGCTTGAGGCAAAAACAAAGCACTTTTTCAAAAGGCGTTTTAATGCTCAACTAATCAAATCTTAACCATTTTTCTCGATATTTTAGTCAAAACTGATTAACTTTTGGTGAGGATTAAGATGGTAACAACCATGTAATGAAATCATGCACACATCATAAAATTTGAATGAACACGCAAATGGAGGTTTTGAGATGCATATGAGAAAAATTAGATCAAACCAAATGCAAATAGATACATGTGAGGGTCTGTTCAAATTTTAAATGCATCCTTCAATGATTAAATTCAAAGGAAAACTCAGTTGATCAATGAAACCATAAGTGAATGGCTAGCTATATCCAAATCCACACCACAGCAATGAGATGACATGTTGTTGCAAACATGACTACAAAATATGCAAGGTTGTTGGGCAATGACAACTCTGCCACATGATAACCAAACCAAATAATTTGAAATACAACCTATACCAACAGATAAAACCAGCCCCCTTAGATAATTTTACCAACTCAAAAATTCAGGTAATTGCATCCAAAAGACAACTCATTCCTACAGTGAGGATTTCCATGCTTATCATAACAAATCACCAAGTTCCAATAATGATATCTCCTTAAAACCAAACTCCACAAAAATGACAGTTACTACCTTAAGCATGAAGTCCAAGTCTTAGCAGCTACAACCATATAAATCCAAATTGTAACAAAGTGGCTTAAGGGGCAGCTGAACAGGAGTATGAAGAAAAAAAAAACACCAGACCAAAACAAGTAATGGATGCCGACTGTCACCATACTCCTACAGCAGGCCTGAGTATCTAATCTTGGCAGAAAATGCTTTTGAGCTAACAAACTCAAATATTGACAGCAATTGGATTATAATGTGAAAATGCCTAAATTCAAATTACCAATCAATTACAACCTAACAGCCTCAAGTCACAAATTTAAGGACATGAACCTAGTACCAAAGAGGAGTGAAGGATTGTTATCAAAATGCCAAAGGAAACTAACATACAGAGTTGGCAACAGTGGATAAGCCAAAGCAACTATAACAGTTTTGCTATGAATCTCATGACAACAACATTTTGGCCAATTCAATGCCAATTAATTCAGACCTATGCAAAGTTAAGATGTCTCAATATCCCTCTTCCTTTTTAAAGAAGTTGTTAATTCTAAACAAATTTAGATATGAAAACACAACATAACTGTTAAATGCAAGTTTGATGAAGTGGTGCATAGCATACCAAATCTGACCAGCAGGCAATGTATACTAGCAGTCTTGGCATAAATTGTACTACCTAAACCTCAGTCCAAATTAAATCACAAGAACAAACTCACCAACCTATGGCAATGATGAGTTTACAAACTCAAAAAGATTTCCAACATGATAATGTCCAAATCCAACATTAATCCAAAATCAGATTCAAAAGCAGGCTTACAAACTTGTGACAGCAGGCAACACAACAATGCAACAGGCCTGGTGCACTCTATCCTCTTGTAGACTATGTTGAGCAAGTTAGAAACAAAGAAAACCAGAGACCTTCTTTTTTGGCACAAACTCGAAGCTTGCTTCCTCTTGAAGCAATATGAAAACTTTAGGATAGTTTGAACAATGAACCTCCCAACTGATCTTTAGTGTTTTGGATAGTTGCAATAAGGTATATGTGGGGTGTATGGATAGTTAGAACAACAAGAATAGGTCTGGACAGAGATTTGGCAAGTTTTGTAAATGGAGTCAAACTTGGTTTGGTTGAGAGTTGACTTTTTGGAAAATGGTGGTTTTGAGTGGTTTAAAAGCTTGAACACCTTCTACACATCATTTGTGGATTGTGTAGATGGTTTGTGGTGAGTTTGAATGAGTGAAACGGATTTTGGAAGGTGTTTTGCTTCAAGGCAGATTTTTGGTATTTTTGGAGAGTTTTCTTTACTTGTAAGAAAGTGCAAGGCAAGATGAGAGCAATGGTTTTCTCTTGGGTTGTAGAGTGCTCTGCTGTCTCTAACATCAATGAGAGTGCCTCTATTTATAGTGAAAGTGAACATGAGGGCAGATTTGAATTTTCCACATTTTGGAGGGAGTTTATGAAGTTTTGAAGTGAATCTTCCAAAATATTGTGGCAGCCTCTTCCCATCAACTCATTGGCTCAAGGCAATAAAAACCAGATGATATGAGAGGGATGAGGTGACTGGAGAGAGCTATGAAGGTAGGGGGGCTACAGCTGCACACATCATCAAAAAGTTTCTCTTTCCTCCCTTTATATGATTAAAATAATAACAACTTGGTTGCAAGTGGCAAAGCCTCCAATTCTTCCCTCCTTCTGGTTTTCTCTTCATCTACATTTTATATTATCAGTTTGAATCATGATCCAAGGGCTGAGAATGGCTCAAGTTGTGAAAATCCAAATCTGAGAAGTTTTGACCAAGTGGTTTCAAGTGTGGCAGGCCCAACTTCTATGGTGCATAACTTCCTGCTCAAACATGCTATTGAGGATTTCTACCATAATTTGGAAAGCCCTTAAGTAGCTCTACAACTTTCATGTTTTGGGAATTTCCAAATTCTTGAGGGAACTAGGTTGAAAAACCCTTCAAAGTTCTGAAAAAATCACTTACAAATGTTAAATAACTTAGAAATTTTCTAAGTTATTTCCCCTTCAAAAATGAATTTTGCTATAACTCCAATTTCATGCATTTTTTGATCATGGACCACTTTGAGGATTTTGTTGGATTTGTCAATAGCTTTCTAATGAGCTTTGAACCACTTCAATTGGATGTGTGGTTGAGGAGTTATGGTCTTGCCCCTTTCGAAACCCTAATTCCCGATTTTTGCAATTACTTCTCAACCCTTGATCTAATGGCCATGAAATTTTATGGGGAGGTGTAATATGATATAAGGAACATTTTTTATTCACACCTTGAAGTCAAATTCCTTATTGTTGAAGAGTTGACGTTTCGGTCAAACGTTCGATCGATCGGTGTCTACCGAGTCGCCCGTTGGTGATCCGGACATCCTGACGACTTGAAACTCTTTGGATGGACTTTAATAAGCCATAGGAGATTAATGGACCTTGATCCCACCATTGAAATACTCTTTGAATCGAAAGTCAAACTACAGTTGACTTTTTCTAATCAAAAACCCTAATAGGGTATCTCAAATTGCACTGTTCTCAATCCCCGGGTGACCACCTCAAATTGCATTCATTCATGGTCCAATGTATTATCCTTGATCTTGTGGAGACTTATTTGAAATTGAATCAATCCAAAACATTAATTGATCAGACCGCTGAAATCTCGATTTTGACGGTACGGAACCCTAATTCATCTGCATCTTAACAAAGATAAACCGAAAATGGGTTAAGGTTAGTTAATCAAGTGAATATGATCCTAAAATGATGATGAGGATCTAAAGGTTTAAAATTTGGGGTGCAACAGGTAGATGCAAATATGATGCAGACATGCAAGATGCAAATGCAGGCTTGGCCGCATGAGAAAGGCTGCATACAGAACCGCTTCAGCAAAATAAATGCTGAAGACAAAGCCAACTCCGTTGGGGATAGTCGGGTATCACAGAATATCCCAGCAAAATAAATGCTAGAAAGGTAAACCGACTCCGCTGGGGGAAGAAACAATCCGGCTGGGGGACAGTTTAACAATCCGGAGTTACGAACTCTGCTGAGAATAATCAAACTATTGGAGGAAAGACAACCTGCTAGAGATACAGAAAAAACCCATCCTGCGCGGGGATGAACTTTTTAAACCATGGACAACCGGGTTGTGCCATGTGAGGACTTCACTGTGGATTAAATGTACACGCGACCACCGCTGGGGATGCACATCACTGCCTGATCGCTTGCTAGCTCGCATCCAACTCTTCTAAGGATAGAAATGCGACTTCCATCCACTGGGGAAGAATAGAATTACCTAAAGCCTGCTCCTACGTTAAGGGACTCTGACTGGGGAAACACAATCCCTTAGCTGTCTGCTGCGAAGGTAACGTCCCTGCAAAACATGAGCAACAACAAGATACCCTATACAAAAGGAAATATCCAGGTCAATAGACGTGACAATTGCTCAGTCAATTCAAAGTTTTAACAATTATTGGCCGAGGCCTGCGAGTTTATGCACGTGCAAGTTTATTAAAAACATCGGCGTTTTCCACAAACAAAACAGTAAAAGTTAAAACAAGAAACAAACATCAAGTATTGAATACTATGCGTTTATTGATAACGGGCCTATAAATAGGCAAAGTTTGTACAATGGATGTAACTCCTGAAAAGAGGAAGTTACAAAATAAATACAAATATGTACAGAGGTACAAAGGAATTTGTATACATGTCGGCAACGTGGTACAGACGAACACCATGAGATGATCCTCCTATGACTCGCCTGACTCCGACGCTTTCCTGATACTCCGTCTTCGGAAGAGATTGACTTGGATAATCGACCCTCAGGTACTCCCAGACCACTAAGCAATGCAGTATCAAACTCGGACCACAGTCATTTGCTTTTTCTATCCCTAACTTTTGCCTGAATCGCCCTTTGCGGGTTTTCAATTCACCGGGATACCCTTTTTTGCCGAAGTTGCCTTCTCAGGTTTTCGACTTCGCAGGTGTACATCTTTTCAATTTTGATCCCTAATTTTTGCCCGAACCTTTTTCTTTTTCTTTTTGGTTCGCCGGGATGCCCCATTTTTGCCTGGACTCTTTTTTTTCTGTCCAGCAGGTCTCTTTAAGCAGAGTATTTTTTAACTGCGTCCGAGTTCACAGGGGATGAAAAATCCTCGCCATCCATGGTGGACAACAGTAAGGCTCCTCCAGAGAAAACTTTTCGAACGATATATGGACCTTCATAGTTGGGAGTCAATTTGCCCCTGTGATCTGATTGTGGTGGGAGAATCATCTTCAGCACAAGATCACCCGTCTGAAAGCTTTGAGGGCGCACCTTCTTGTCGTAAGCTTTCTTCATCCAGCTATGGTATAACCGACCATATGTGATAGATGCAAGTCTCTTCTCATCCATCAAACTGAGTTGATTCAGCCTATTCCTTATCCACTCTGCCTCATCAAGTTGGACATCGAACAATACTCTCAAAGAAGGAATCTCAACTTCTAATGGTAGGACATCCTCCATACCATACACCAGTGAGAAAGGTGTTGCCCTAGTGGATGTGCGTATCGTCGTATGATAACTGTGCAAAGCGAAGGGCAACATCTCGTGCCAGTCTTTATATGTCACAACCATCTTCTGAACTATCTTCTTGATGTTCTTATTGGCCGCTTCGACAACGCCATTCATCTTGGGCCGATAGGGAGATGAATTATGATGCTCAATCTTGAAATTCTGGCATAATTCCTTCATCATCTTGTTATTCAGGTTCAAATCATTGTCAGTTATGATTCTTTCAGGAATGCCGTAACGACAGATGATGTCCTTTTTGATAAACTGGGCTACCACTTGCTTGGTGACATTGGCATAAGACGCGACTTCGACCCATTTGGTGAAGTAATCAATAGCTACCGTGATGAACCGGTGTCCATTGGATGCGGTGGGCTCAATTTTGCCAATCATATCAATGCCCCACATGGAGAAAGGCCATGGGGACGCCATAACATTCAAAGGGCTTGGCGGCACCTGAATCTTGTCTGCATAAATCTGGCATTTATGGAACTTCTTTTCAAACTTAAAGCAATCTCTTTCCATTGTCAGCCAATAATACCCTACCCGTAATAACTTTCGAGACATAGCATGTCCGCCAGCGTGCGTGCCGAAGGTACCCTCGTGGACCTCTTCCATGAGCAAATTAGCCTCTTTCTCATCAACACATCGCAATAGCACCAAATCATGGTTTCTCCTGTAAAGAACACCATATGGATTCAAGAAGAAATTTCCAGCAAGTCTCCTAAGAGTCTTCTTATCACGGCTGGATTCCCCAGTCGGATACTCTTGGTTCTTCAGGAAATCCTGGATATCAAAATACCACGGCTTGCCATCAGAAGCTTCCTCAATGGTGAATATGAAGGCGGGCCTATCAAGGCGAGAGATAACGATTCTGGGAGCATCATTCCAGAAGTTAACTTTGTACATCGAAGACAATGTCGCAAGAGCGTCAGCCATCTGATTTTCTGCCCGTGGCACATGGTGAAACTCTACTTTGTCAAAGAAGGCCAACAACCTCCTTGCATAATTCATATACAGTATCAGATTAGGCTTACGAGTCTCCCATTCTCCCTTGATCTGGTTGACGACTAGCGCGAAGTCTCCATACACATAAAGATTTTTAATCCTCAAATCAATAGCCTCCTCGAGACCCATGATACACGCCTCATATTCAGCCTCATTGTTGGTAACTGGAAATATCAATCTGGCAGTGAACGGGATGTTCGTCCCATGGGGAGTAGTGATGATTGCCCCAATTCCACTTCCATATGAATTCACAGCACCGTCAAAAATCAATTGCCATTGGCAACCCGACTCAGGACCTTCACCATGCAACGACTCTTTGCAATATTTCATCTTTAAGTACATGATATCCTTATCAGGAAAATCAAACTTCATTGGCAGGTAATCACCGATTGGCTGCTCAGCCAGGTACTCTGACAGTACGCTACCTTTGATAGCCTTTTGCGAGAAATAATGTATATCTTACTCTGTCAGTACCATCTGCCATCGGGCAATCCTTCCAGAAAGTGCCTGCTTCTCAAAGACGTATTTGATCAGATCCATCTTCGAAATCAGCATGGTTGTATGATTTATCATGTATTGTCTCAGACGTTTGGCATCCCAAGCAAGTGCACAACACGTATTTTCGAGCATTGAGTAACGGGACTCACAATCTGTGAACTTTTTACTCAAGTAGTAGATCACATGCTCTTTTCGTCCAGTCTCGTCATGTTGACCGAGAACACAACCCATACTGTTCTCAAGAACCGTCAAGTACATGATCAGTGGTCTCCTGGCTACTGGGGGTATCAAAATTAGAGGTTCCTGCAAGTATTCTGTTATTCTTTCAAACGCCTTTTGACAATTTTCATTCCAGAAAATCGCCTGGTCTTTTTTCAACAGTTTAAACATTGGCTCACACGTAGCAGTAAGGTGAGATATGAACCGGGTAATGTAGTTCAACCTCCCCAAAAAACCACGAACCTCTTTCTCTGTTTTTGGCGCTGGCATTTCTTGTATCGCTTTTATTTTAGCAGGACCAACCTCTATTCCTTTTTCGCTAACAATGAACCCCAGTAGCTTACCAGATCTCACCCCTAAGGTGCACTTATTAGGATTCAGCCTCAGCCTGAATTTCCTAAGCCTCTCAAACAATTTCAGAAGATTCACCAGATGCTCTTCCTCCGTCTGGGAATTGGCAATCATATCGTCATCATAGACCTCAATCTCTTTGTGCATCATGTCATGAAAGAGAGTCGTCATAGCACGTTGATATGTTGCCCCAGCGTTCTTCAAACCAAAGGGCATCACTTTGTAGCAGAACGTTCCCCACGGGGTAATAAAAGTTGTTTTCTCCATATCCTCCGGCGCCATTTTAATTTGATTATAGCCCAAAAATCCGTCCATGAAGGAAAACACGGAGAATTGAGCAATGTTGTCGACCAACACGTCAATATGAGGAAGCGGGAAGTCATCCTTAGGGCTCGCCTTGTTCAGATCCCGATAGTCAACGCACATCCGCACCTTACCATCTTTCTTTGGTACAGGTACTATATTGGCGACCCAAGGAGGGTAAGTTGTAACAGCTAAGAAACCAACGTCCCATTGTTTCTGTACTTCCTCTTTAATCTTTACAGCCATATCTGGTTTCGTTCTTCTAAGCTTTTGCTTGACCAGCGGACAATCTTCACGAAATGGCAAGCGGTGGACCACAATATCAGTGTCTAGCCCAGGCATATCTTCATAAGACAAAGCAAAGATGTCACTATACTCTCGAAGCATCTCGACAAGTCTCTGCTTGATATCATCTACAGTGTAGCCCCTATCCGGACATTCCTGACAATCTCTTCGGAACCCAAATTAATGACCTTGATATCCTCCTGATGAGGCAGAATGATTCTCTCTTCTTGTTTCAAAAGACGAGTCAGCTCTTCTGGTAAGTCGTCATCCTCAACAATCTCTTCCTCGGCTTGAAATATCAGGTGCTCAAAGTCGAAGCGAGTCATAGAGAGATCTTGATCGGTGTCATCTGAAATATGGATCCTGCAAGAGAAAGGGTTAAATGCTTCAAATGATATGCAAACGAAGCACACAACTACATTGCCATTTTATTGTAAAAACAAAAAACAGGGATCACAAAATTTGCATGAGGAAAACGCCTTTATTTGATGATTAAAAAAAAGCATACACATAAGCAAGTAGGCCCTGAAGTAAAATCATTATGCCCCGGGTAGGACATAGGATTGTACAATAATCGAAAAAATAAGGCATTATTGTTTCGGCGTCACTTGAATAAAGTCCTGGATAGACCAATTGCATAGGCTCTGTCCTGGCTCGCTGGGCTTGATCCACGAATCCATGTAACAGTCGCTATCTCCATCTTCACTATCAGACACAGCATTAATCGTTTCAAAACTGACTCCTCCTGGAGTAAACACAATCGGTCCTTTGAATTTTGGCTTGCTCTATGATGAAGACGACGACGACGGGCGGTAGCCTAAGCCGAACTTGTCCTGCTTAACAGGAATCTCCAGAACCTTCCCCCAACCTTTAGTCTCCCCGGCCTGAACTACCGCTTGGACTTCTTTGTACAACGACATAGCCACTTCTGGCCCACTGCTTATGACAGAAGATTTGTCTCTGATCTGCATTCCTTCAAAAGCTTGGCTTAATGTCTCATGCATCTCTCCATCCACTTCGACATATTTAAATGATGACAGGTGACTAACCAGGATGTCTTCCTCCCCACATATGGTGACAAGGCTACCACCGACCATATATTTAAGCTTTTGGTGCAACGTAGATGTCACAGCCCCTGCAGCGTGAATCCAAGGTCGTCCGAACAAGCAGCTATAAGCTGGTTGTATGTCCATGATATAAAACACAGTGTCAAACACTTCTGGACCAACCTGGATTGGCAAAGTCAATTCTCCGAATACAGACCTTCTCGTCCTGTCAAATGCTCTCACTACCAAGTCGCTTGGCGTGCAGATTATACCTCGGGTATCCAGCTTCAACAATGCTTTCTTGGGCAAAACATTCAGGGACGAGCCAGTGTCAACAAGGACATGAGACAAAACAGTGCCCCTACACTCAACAGAAATATGCAACGCACTGTTATGGTTGCGGCCCCTGGGTGTCAAATCAAAATCTGTAAAGCCAAGGCCATGCCCCGCATTCACTTGCACAATCACTCTTTCGAGCTAATTCACGGATATCTCCTGGGGTACATAGGCAGCGTCAAGAGCTTTCAGCAATGCGTTCCTGTGAGCTTCGGAACAAAGGAGCAGTGACAAAATCGAGATCTTGGAAGGCGTCTGCTGCAGATGATTGACAATTTTATAATCGCTCTTCCGAATTAATCTCATGAATTCTTCCACATCTTTGGTCAAAGCCTCTTTTTCCTTCTCCTGAGAAGGTCCCTCTTCATTGACTTTACCTTTCCCCTTTGCAATTCTCTCAGCCTCTACTTCTGGCGATGCAAAAATTCTGCCACTGCGGGTTATGCCCCCTGCCCCCACAAGGTTATCAACTGACCCTAACGGCGGGCTTGCCAGGTTAATCTTCTCCCCATTGCAGTAAACTTCTGCCCCATAGTTCCAAGGGATGGCTTTAGTGCTTTCATACGGAATGGGTCCAGCTTTGGTTATTGTGATTGTCGGCCTCTTGGGAGGCGTCGATATCGTGACAGTCTTGAATGGGATCGTAATTGTTGCAACTTCACCCTGCTTTTCAGCTATTGCCTCAACAGGCTTCTCTTCAGCAATACGGTAAAATTGCAATGTACCTTCGTCAATCAGCCCTTGGATACCTCTTCTCAAGTTATCACCACCCTCAGGCTGGGCCAAACAATCAACACAATCAGCATGACAACCAGGGAACACTCCCCCTTTTAGCAATCTGCTCTTGACATAACTCAAAAATGTCTTCAATTCATCCATATTAATAACCCGATTCAGACTAGCATCTTCCAAAACGGCACCCATCTGCGCAGATCCGTGAGCTGGCATCAGATTTTTCTCAATGTTGGGTGTCTCATTACCGAGTTTATAGCTTTGCTATCTAACAAAATGTTGCGGTGAAAATTGGATATCAAGGTATTAAGTTAACTTGAATCTTAATTCTTTTACAACCGAACTTTAATTTATCCAAAGGAAAGGTCTAAAGAAAGAAAAACCCTTTTCGCGATGTAACAACAACACTAAGAGATTTGGGGATCGGGGGTTGGTTATACCTAGGGAAGGTGTTAGCACCCTAAGCATCTGTAGTACTCTACAGGAACCTTTTGTTTGCTTATGCTAAGTTTATTAGGTATTTGCTAAGGATTGGGATAAAAATGTAATTTAAAACCTAAGGATATGTACACTAAGTTTGCTCGCAAAGACATCGGGTCTTCTGCCTACGTATCCTAACTAGGATAGAATCAGAGCAATCGTAGTTCACCTCATAAGGGATGAAGAATACTTGATTATGATGAAGGTTCAAGGGGGAACAAACACGACAATTTTTGTGTGGAGTTTGATAAAACTCCCTAATCTAAGTTGAACACTCAAAAGGGGAAAGTAAGAATTCATGACAATGATTCTTACATAGAGTTGACAAACTCTATCCTAGGGTTCTAGTTGAAGAACACTCCTAGTAAAGGTGGTTTTCTTAGACTCAAAGCAAAGTCTAATCGCTTATAAGCTAAGGTTAAAGATAACTTAACAAAGTCAAGAGAATGGTTATGAGCTATCCATGACACAAGGGGGCAATGGAAAGACTTTTCCTTTGGAAGGAGAAAGGGGAGGCAACTTGGATGAGAACTAACAAGTTTCATCACTTGGGGAAAAGAAAAAACTTAACTAAGAAAATATCATGAAGAAAATAAGCATGGTGACAACCATTAAATGAACATGTTTAAAGGTAAAAATTAAAGATGCATTGATGACGATCAAAGCAAATAAGCAAAGCAAGAAGTGTGACGACAGATCAAGCTTAAAGTAATTTCTCAGAGGAAACAAATTTGTTCATGGTAACAACCAACAGAACATCCTATCATGTTGACTAGCACAAAGGGAATGAAAGATAAGCAAATGGATAAACATAAATAAGCATGGTGAGAAATAAATTCATCAAGACGTGCGATAGCGATCTAAAAACGTAAGTAACTTGCAAGTGATGAAGGGGTAAAAAATACAAATAAAATGGAATTTGAAATTATCACATGAAAGTAGACATTTACATGAGCACAACACAAAAAGAATGAGTGGAAAAGGATAAAAAATGATCAAGTTATAAAAATATGAAAATTGGATGAATTAAGAAAAAATAAAACAAAGGCTAAAAAAAAATGGGCAAGGTGGGATTTGAACCCATGCCCTTGGCCTCCCAAGTAGCAAGCCTAACCACTGAGCCATCACACATGCGTGTGGTAAAGGGAGAGAAGGAAAAGACAAAATATTTGAAACAAGTAAAAATAAAGAAAATTGCCAAAAGGGTTGATCTCCACTGTGGATCAAACCCAAGTCATGTGTGTGAAAGGCACGCTTTATGGAAAGGTTCTTACCACTTGGGTGGCTATACATCCGTTGATATAGCCACCCCTATAAACATATAAAGCATGATTGTACGGTTTTTCTGGGCAAGCCAAACACACCAACAACTTGATTTGCATTTTGATTCCTAACTTGGTCAATTCTTTATGGGTTTTAACAAATTTTTAGTGTAACTTGAGTATTTTTTAACAAGGAACACAATGGTGGTGTTGAATTTGTGAAATAACACTCCTAATTAAAAACACGATATCACTTGCTCTTTTGAGTTTTGAAATGCATTTTAAGGATCACAGGGCACAACAACTGCAATTTGGTGTAAGGAAAAGTATGGACAAGTTATAAACATGATGCTGAATGAATTTCAACAATGGTTTTATTCAAAACAATGATGATTTAAAAATGAGCATATGAGTTGCAAGTGTGCTTTGAAAAAATGCATTTTGAAGTGAATCTCAAGTTTCAATCAGTGTTAAGCCAAATCAAATACATACACACACTACATACATATGGATGAATGATTTCAAATAGAAGTTTTGGTTCAAAACAGGTTGATATGAAAACTGCCAATCAAGTTGCAAAACTGATATGTTTGATGCATAAGGATGTTCAGATCAGTATTAATGCATGATTATCTCAGGTAAATCACATACACATATTGCAAATATATTGGCAAATGAGTTTAAGCACATGAACTGGTCTAAGACAGGCTGGTATGGAAAATGATGATCTTGCTGCAACATGGTATTTTTGAAATGCAAGTTGAAATCCAATTCATGTTTTATACACATTTTGACCAAACAAATCACACACACAAGTCATACATATGTTGAAAAATGAGTTTAAGCACAAAAAACAGTTTAAAACAGGCTGTGGTAGAAAAGTGATTTTCAAATTGCTCTTTGGTAATTTGCAATGCAGTGGTATGTTCAATTCAGCTTCAATGCATAATTATACCAAATATATCACATATACACTCCACATACATGTTATCCAATGGATTCAAGCAAGTATGCCTACAAGCTATACACATGTGGAAAGATAATTCTATGCCAAGGATTCAAGCTCAATCTCTTTAAAACAAAATTGATATGTTGGTGGTTCATTTCTTTTGAAAATGCATTTTGAAGGCAAGTAAACAAGTCATGTGAAAACAGGCTCTACCACTCACACGCACACATTATAAATATGAAAACAAAGAGGATCCAACTCACAATTTAAGCACATTGCATCCAAGACAAAATTTAACATGTTTGATGGTTATGCATAATCTGTTTTGACAGGGCAGCAGGTGTTTTCCAAAATGAATGATATTCATGCTAACCAATGATGCACGCATAACATATACATGAAAATGAATGTGGTCAAGCTCATAAAACAGACATATTTCAGTCATAGTGAAATTGGACATGTTGATGCTAAACACAAAGCAATTTGAAAATGCAGTTGGGCTGTTTATTGGCAGACATTTGAGGTTTATTGAAGACAAGACACACATTTCATACACTAAAACAAGTAAGATGAGCCTAGAACTTGGGGTACATGGTATCCAAAACAGGTTTTGAGTTTCTCATGGAAAAGCATAGCATTTTTCTTTATGACAGTAAAGTAGATTCAAGTAGGAATTGTTTTAAGCCAAAGTGAGAGCACATACACACCACAAATGCATTAATAGTCATGTAGAACTCAAAATTTAGGCACATAACTTTGATTCATAAAGATAGCATCATGATGACATTTTGCAAAAACATCAAAAAGCACCAACTGTCATAAAGCCAAGGCAACAAGATATGCACATATTATCATCCATACAAACCTCAAACATGTATCCAAATGATTATAAGCATTAACATTGATCAAAGATCAGCTGTCATGAAAAGTTGGTATGCTCATGGTTCATATTTCAACATATTTCTCAAAAATGCCAAAAGATGGAAAATGATGCAAAGTGCAAGATTCATAGACTACATACCTCTTGTAGACTATGTTGAACAAATTAGAACACCATGAAACCCAGAGAAACTTCAAACGCCACTCAGCTTTTGAGTTTTCTTGTTCTTGAAGCAAGAATGCAAACCTTAGGACAGTTGGAGAAATAAGCTTCTCCACTTGTTTCCAATGCTTTAGACAGTTGAGATAGGATGTATGTGAGGTGTATGAGTGATTAGAACAGCAAGAACAAGTCTAGACAACCAGTTGGTATATTTTATGCATTGTAGTCAAAGTTGCTTGGTATGAAATTTGACTTTTTGCAAAATGATGTTTTTGAATGTTTTAATGGTTGGAACACCTTCTATACCATATTCGTGGATTGTGTGGAAGGTTTTTGGAGAGTTTGAATGTATGGAAATGAGTTTAGGGGGCTGTGCTGTCAAGACAGATTTTTGGTATTTTTGTGATTTTGGAGATTTTGTGAATTGGAAGTAAAGAAGGAAAGAGCAAGAGCTTTGTATTTCTATGGTTTTTGAGAGATTTCTGATGTGTGGAATGAGGTAGAGATGCCTTCTATTTATAGGGAAATGAGAGGGAAAGGACAGATTGGAGGTTTCCTTCCTAAGAGGGAAAGGTTTGGCAATTTGGATCAAATCTCTCAAAAGTGTTTTCTTGGCTTGGAGGTAAGTTGAAAGTCAAGTGAAATGATGAATTTAGAGTGGCTAAAGTGAGGCTAGAGAGAGTAGGAACATGGCTGGTGCAGAGCTTCCTTTTCCACCTTTTTCATTTTTCATTATTTTAATGCAAGTTGCATTTACAACTTGCAAGCCAACTTGCCAAACTTCAAATTTTCACTTCCTCTGCATAACTCTCACAATTAAATGCTTCAAAACATCTAAATATCAGAAACAATAAGATTCAAAGGCTGAGAAATGGTCCAAGTGACCAAAGAATGAACTTATGAAAAATTACCAATGTGGGACTCAAGTATGAAAACACCATCTTGCCAAATCCATAACTCTCAACTCACAAATGCCCTTGAGATGTTCTAGTACTTTTTAGAAAGCCCTCAAATAGCTCTAAAAAATTCATGTTTTCATGACTTTCAAGTTCCTAAAGGAACTTGTTCAAAAAGCCTCTCATAGTTGCTAAAAAACAAGCTTACAAGTGAAATTTCTCTAAGTCCTTTTCCCTTCTTGAAATGAATTTGATCATAACTACAAATCTATGCATAACCAGTAAAATTAGGATTTGTCAAGAGCTTTCTAATGAGCTTTGAACCACTTCATTTGGATGTGTGGTTAAGGGGTTATGGTCTTGCCCCTTTTGAAACCCTAATTCCCGACTTTTGCGATTACTCCTCAACAATTGATCCAATTGTCACGAAATTTTATAGGTAGATGCAATATGTCATTAGGAACATTTTTGATTCACATCTTGAGGTCAGATTCCTTATTGTTGAAGAGTTGACTTTTCGGTCAACCGAACGACCGATCGGTGGCTACCGAGTCGACTATTGATACTCTGGACCTCCTGAGGCTTTGAAACTTCTTGAATGGAGTTTACCAAGCCATATGAACATTATAGACCATGATCCCACCATTTTAACACATTTTAGATCAAAAGTCAAACCACAATTGACTTTTCCTGCTCGAAAAACCCTAATCGGGTATCCTGAATTTTACTGCTTTTGACTCTTGGGTGACAACATCAAATTGGATTCATGCTTGATCCAATGGAATACTCTTGAAGATGTAGAGATCCAATCTTAAAGAAAACCAATCCAAAACATTGACCGGTCAGCCCTCGAAACCTCGATTTCGGCTATATAAAAACCCTGATTCTCCTGTAACTTGACAAAGACCACTTGGAAAGGGTTAAGGTTAGATAAACATGTGGTCATGCTCCTAAAATGATGATGAAGATCTAAGGGGTCAAAATTTGGGGTATGACAGATGCCCCTATTTAAATATCTTTCACTGGATGGTGGCGAAAGATGACAATCCTCGCGAAATCGTAGTGAAAGGTATTTAAATAGAGCGAACCAAAAAATTTGTCCCTTAGATCCAATGGTATGCAAAAGGACAAATGCATATATGTTATGAATCTAGATGCGGCTTTATGATGTTTAAGTGCGAGATAGATGCAGACACACGAACAAAGATAAAAGAACGGCCATACAACGAGTAACTACTCATGGGGACTCGCACACCGGGGAAAGATTCGAAGCAAACGAGATAGTTCAAACATGACTAAGGACGCTGCTCAGGGGAATTTTTTCACACAGGGGATGCCAACTTCAATGGGGAAAACAAAACTTCATTGGGAAAAAGGAGGCAACACTCCATTGGGTAAGAAGGCATTTCTCCACCGGTGGAAATGAAAGAAAAGAGACACAAACCTCACTGGGGATAAACAGCTGAGGAATCTCCTATAGTGAAGAGCTCGAATAGGATCTTCAGGAAAAGAACAGAAACAAGACCAGACGCAACGGGGATGCTAGTGACGACTAGATCTCCGAGACTCAAATGGGAAATCGATGTTTTACTGGGGATACTGGTGATGACCAGAACCATCAACAAACAAAGGATGCTAGTTTCTACTAGACTTACAAAGGGGTGATGGTGACGACCAAACAAAATGGGAGCTCCAGATTGCGTTGATACAATACAGGATTCCGGCTGGGGAAATTGGTAACAACCAACTCTCGGTATTAGCGATTAACTTTCAAGCAGAGCCAGTAATTACTAGACTTTTTCGAAACTATGGTGACGACCAAAGCAACGATACCAATAACGATGGAATTTTAAACAATGTCAGTTACCACTGGATTTTCAAATAGCTGCCGATTACCATTGGACTTTCAAGAGACATGGTGACGACCAGAGCTCAATACCAATAACGATTAGATTTTAAATAGTGCCAGTTACCACTGGACTTTTTAGAAGATACGGGGGGTGCTAGTAACGACTAAACTTCAAGGTGTGAAACTGGTGACGACCAGGTAAACGATACTAGTAACAACAGGACATCCCAAGGTACTGGTTACAACCAGGAACAGGCGGGATACAGGTGACGACCTATAACCACACATAAACTTAGAAACAACCGAGGTAGAGAAATTGGTGACGAACAACAACTCAAGAGGACAGAGAATGCCCCAAGAACAACAAACGAGACCACTGGTAACAACCAGGAAACGATCAAAGCAAAAGGTAACAACCAAAGACCAAATAGAGGTCAGACAAATGCACATGATATGCCATGATGCCAATGATTAATGGTATGCAGGAGTTGGCTCTGACGAGGGTCATAAGAATCTGGAGACTAAGGGGAAAGATGGATAAACACATCTATCTCATTGGGGACGCAAGGAATCACACTGAATCCATAAAACAAAAGTGTTGTAGGTTTCTGGGAAATAAACCCACTCTGCTTAAAAAAGCTTCAGGGATGCTGGCCAGGATTGACAATGTAACTCTGAATAGACGCTCTGAATTCTTCTACTAGGGATGAGGCTACCATCACAAGAACTCATCTCATAGAGAAACCTGGGGAGAGGGTCTCCAATCTTGGTGACTACCCACGACCGAATGAGCAACTTATCAAGTCAATTCAACTGACATTCACCGGGAGATGTATTGAGACTGCACGTCAAAGTTTCTGCCACTTTAAAACTTCGAGAGGTATGATCTCCACCGAGTCTTTCCGCAAGCCAAAGTGTTTTATGTTTTGTTAGTCTTCAAAAGTTATTCGAACCTGGTGCTTTCAAAAATTATCATTGACAATAAACGATGTTTTGCATAACAAAGAAATAAAGACAATAATATTTTTACAAAAAAGAAAGGTCCAAAACTGATTTCATTTAAGAATGGAAGTTTGTCAATGACAGAACTCCACAGAACTTTTTACAATTGAACATGGCAACATAAAAAGAAAAAGGTTACATTGAATCCACTGACAATTCTACCCCTAATGACTAAAACTTTCCAAAACCTTGCTTCTGACAAGAGCAGTTGAAGTGGACTTCTTTGTAAAATCTTCTGCAGAAGTAACGACCCATCTGATGCAGTGAAACACCTTTGTCCCTAACTTTTGCCTGGATCGCCCTTTCAGGTTTTCAATCCACCGGGACGCTCTTTTTTGCCTAAGTCGCCCTTTCGGGTTTTCAACTTAGCGAGCTCATCATCTCTTTTTTATTCCATCCATAAATTTTGCCTAGACGTCCTTCATAGGTTATGATCCAGCAGGATACCCATTATTGCATAAGCTGCCCTTGCGGGTTTTCGACTTATCGTGTTCTTTTAGGCGTAATATTTTCGGACTGCATCAAAATTCACCGGGTGTGCAAGCTATTCCCCATCCATTGTTGTGAGAATTAACGATCCTCCTGAGAAGGCTGTTTTTACAACAAACGGACCATCATAGTTGGGCATCCATTTTCCCCGTGCATCTTTGTGAACTGGCAAAATCCTTTTGAGTACAAGTTCTCCTTCTCGGAATTCTCGGACGTGAACCTTCTTGTCAAAAGCTCTCTTTATCCTTTTCTGGTATATCTGACCATGACACATCGCAGACATGCGTTTCTCGTCAATAAGGTTCAACTGGTCAAATCTTTCTCGCACCCATTCAGCTTCTTCAAGTTTGGTTTCCATTATGACTCTTAAGGAGGGTATCTCAACCTCAATAGGAAGTACTGCATCCATCCCATATACCAAGGAGAAAGGGGTTGCCCCTGTTGATGTGCGAACGGACGTTCTATACCCATGCAAGGCAAATGGCAGCATCTCATGCCAATCTTTGTAAGTTTTCACCATCTTTTGCAAGATCTTTTTGATGTTCTTACTTGTAGCTTCGACAGCTCCATTCATCTTGGAACGATAAGGAGAGGAATTGTGATGTTCAATTTTAAAGTCACCACACAGCTCTTTCATGGTTTTGTTATTCATATTGGTACCGTTATCTGTTATGATTCGGCTTGGGATTCCGTATCGACAGATAATCTCTTTTTTGATAAAACGGGCCACCACTTGTCGAGTAACATTGGCATAGGATGGGACTTCAACCCACTTTGTGAAGTAGTCAATAGCGACCAGAATGAATCGGTGTCCATTAGAAGCCTTTGGTTCGATTGCCCCAATCATGTCAATGCCCCACATAGAGAAAGGCCAAGGTGATGTCAACACATTTAACAATGTCGGAGGCACATGCATCTTATCCGCATAAATCTTACACTTGTGACATTTCCTGGCATATTGAATACAGTCAGCTTCCAAAGTCAACCAATAATACCCAGCCCTCAAAATCTTCTTGGACATCGCATATCCATTGGCGTGAGTGCCAAATGTTCCTTCATGAATATCTTGCATTAACAATTCTGCTTCTCGTCTGTCGACACATCTAAGCAGGACCATGTCATGATTTCTTTTATAGAGCACACCATTGCTGAGAAAGAACTTAGAGGCCAATCTTCTCAAGGTTTTCTTATCAAGTGATGTAGCATCGACCGGATACTCTTGCTTTAACAGATAATTCTTTATGTCATGGAACCACGGCTTGTTATTAATTTCTTCTTCAACCATCTGACAGTAGGCTGGCTCAGTCTTGCGTTCAATTCGAATGAGAGTAGCATCATTGAGGTACTTGACTTTCCACATTGAGGCTAACATGGCTAGAGCATCAGCAATATGATTTTCAGATCTTAGAACATGCTTGAAGGTGATCTCATCAAAATATTCAATCATTTCAATGATATAGGCCCTGTAAGGGATCAAATTCTCATGTCTAGTATCCCATTCACGTGTAACTTGATAAATAACCAAGGTTGAATCTCCACTTGCTTCAAGAAGTTTGATTCTGAGGTCAATAGCTGCTTCAAGGCCAAGAATACATGCTTCATATTCGGCAATGTTGTTGGTACATTCAAAGTCTAACCTTGCTGTAAATGGAGTGTAACCCCCTTCAGGATTCATCAGAACGGCTCCTACGCCATGCCCACTGTAATTTGAGGAACCATCAAACATCATCTTCCACCAAAGACTCGGCTCGGGACCTTCATCAAGACCTGGTTCTTTACAATCTTTTACCAACATAATATTTTCATCCGGAAAATCAAATTTGAGAGACTCGTAATCTTCAACTGGTTGATCTGCAAGATACTCTGATAAAACACTGCCCTTGATCGACTTCTGGGCCACATACTGGATGTCATATTCTGATAACAACATATGCCATCGGGCGAGCCTTCCTGTCTGTGCAGGCTTCTCGAAGATATACTTTATCGGGTCCTACTTTGAAATCAATAAAGTAGTATGACAAATCATGTACTGCCTCAAACATCTGGCAGCCCATGCCAAAGCATAACAAGTTTTCTCTAAAAGTGAATATCGGCTCTCGCAGTCGGTGAATTTATTGCTCAAATAATAGATGGCATGTTCCTTTCGTCCGGAGTCATCCTGCTGACCCAACACATAACCCATTGAATTCTCGAGCACTGTCAAATACATGAAAAGAGGAATTCCAGGAACAGGAGGTATCAAGATCAGAGGCTCTTGAAGATAGCCCTTAATCTTATCAAATGCTTGCTGGCAATCTGAATTCCAAACAACTGTTTGATCCTTTCGTAACGACTTAAAAATGGGCTCACAAGTAGGAGTCGTATTGGAAATAAATCTGGATATGTAGTCCAATCTTCCAAGGAAACCTCTGACTTACTTTTCAGTGTGCGGAGCTGGCATATCTTGAATGGCCCGAACTTTATCAGGATCTACCTCAATCCCTCAGTGGCTAACAATGAAACCGAGTAACTTCCCAAATCTCACCCTAAACGTACACTTGGATGGGTTCAGCCTCAACTGATACTTTCTGAGTCTCTCAAATAATTTCAAAAAATGGTTTAAATGGTCCTCTTTACTCTGAGATTTGGCGGTCATATCATCAACATACACTTCTATCTCTTTGTGCATCATGTCATGAAATAAGGTCACCATAGCTCTTTGATAAGTGGCACCGGCATTCTTTAAACCGAACGACATGACTTTGTAACAGTAAGTTCCCCAAGGAGTGATGAAAGTGGTTTTTTCCATATCGTCTGGATCCATCTTGATTTGGTTGTATCTGGAGAAACCATCCATAAACGAGAAACCAACAAAGCGAGTTGTATTATCCACTAATGTATCAATATGCGGTAAAGGGAAATCATCTTTCGGACTGGCCTTGTTCAGGTCTCTATAAGTTCTGACCTTCCCATCTTTTTTCGGCACAGATACAATATTAGCTACCCATTTAGGGTATTTGGATACTACCAAGAAACCTGCATCAATCTGCTTTTTCACTTCATCTCGAATCTTGAGAGCCATGTCAGGTCTAGTTCTTCGGAGTTTTTGTTTGACTGGCGTGCATTCGGGTCGGAGCGGTAACTTGTGGACCACTATATTGGTGTCCAAACCCGGCATATCTTGACAGGACCAAGCAAATACATCCACATACTCTTTTAAAAGCTCCACCAATTGCTGCTTGACTTCTGCCCCAAGTGTTGTCCCAATTTTGACCTCTTTCTTGTCTTCTTCGGTACCAAGATTAATAACATCCACCTGTTCTTTGTGAGGTTGAAACTCTGGGTGCTCATAACATGCCATTTTTTCCAGTTCATCAGCGATCTCAAAATCTTCGTCCTCATCTTCGGCTTGGTAAATTGGCGAGTCAAAGTCAGGAGGGAAAGCAAAGTCAATGGATTCAATGGGTTTTGGGGTATCACTGCGTGTTGGAATGACTTAATTTATTAAAACACACAAAGACAAATGCAGCAATCAAGAAAACTGTTTTTGATGATTTTTTTTTTAGAAAAATTGCCATCTTCTTTTTAAATATGGAAACAAAAGCAAATAAGGGAAACAACAACAAGAGGATTTAACAAAACCATTCATTGATCATAATATTCATGAAAGTACGGGGCCCTTACAAAATGCATCTTATAGCCTTAGGCACGACTATGGAGGTTTAAAGATAAAAGCAACAACAAGTTAAAGAAAAACAAGCAAATTACTTTGACATGGGAAAGACCATTGGGATTTAAATAGCCTCCCAATTTCCTAAAGCAGTTTCACAATGATAAACCAGATGTTCAATATCTTCTTCTTCAAAATCTTCTCCCACGGCGTTGACTTGGAATCCACCACTGACGAACACCTCTTGGATAGTCTTCAGACGTCCTTTGGTGTGTGTTGATGTTTCGATATGAGTTGGTTTGTAACCCAACCCTTGGCGACCCAGTCTTGCCTTCACTTTGATTACCTCTCCCCAACCTGCAGGAGTACCTTCTTCTAATGTAGACTTGATGCTTTGAGCGGATGCAAAAGATGGACCACTCCTTGCCACTGTATCTTCTACCATCACTGCATTAGTTATCTCAAGTGCCTGAAATGAAGTTTCCAATGCGCCTTCATCTGCTTCAATATACCTGAATGATGACAGATTGCTCACCATTAGGTCTTCCTCGCCGTGCATAATTACTAGTTTGTCATTCACCACAAATTTCATTCTTTGATGTAAAGTGGAAGTCACTGCCCCAGCTGCGTGAATCCACAGTCGTCCCAACAAACAGCTATAAGCCGGGTTAATATCGATGACCTAGAATGTAATATCGAACACCTGAGGTCGTATCATGATTGGCAATTCTACCTCTCCAACAACCGTTCTTCTTGAACCGTCAAAAGCCTTTACAATCAACGACGTCGGCTTCATCTCTGCCCCTGCATATGCTAACCTTGCGAGCGACCTTGCGGGAAATACATTCAATGAGGATCTAGTGTCGACCAAAACTCGTGCCATTGTGTCTTCTTGGCACCTGACAGATACGTGCAACGCACGGTTGTGATTACGTCCTTCCTTTGGCAATTCTGCATCACTGAAGCTCAGTGTGTTACATGTTGTAATGTTGGCTATCACCGAATCAAATTGGCCGAGAGTTATATCTTTTGTTACATGTGCCTGCCTCAATACTTTTTGCAGAGCCTCTCTATGAGCTGGAGAGTTCATCAAGAGAGACAAGATCGATATCTTCGATGGGGTTTGATGAAGCTGATCAATAACCCTATAATCACTTTTCTGAATAATCCTCAAGTATTCTTCATTGTCTCCTTTAGTACTTGGTACCTCTTTTTCTTTTGCAGCAAGAGTAACCTCTTTTGGAGTGACTACTGTTATCTTTGGTTGATAGATTCGACCACTATGGGTCATCTTGCTTGTACCTGCAATATTTGTCACGTCCACTTGGTCATCTTTCACTGTCTCTTTCTGACTAACCTTCCCAGATCCTCGGTCTATCACAGTCATGTCATACTTCCATGGAACGGCCTTTGTGCTTTCAAAAGAAAATGGTCTTGGTTTCTGAATAATAACCGGTCGAGGTTGATCAATAGTCGATTTGCTGAAAACAGACTTCACACTTTTGTTGGTCATATTGAACACCGGAACTTTCTCACCTTTCTTTGGTAAATTAAAAATAGGCTCAATTACCGAAACTTCTTCTTTCCTCACCTTGCTACACACTTGCAAAACTCCATCGTTAATCAATCCTTGTATGTCCCCTCGTACCACATCACACCCTTTAGAACCAATAGAACATTCTTCACAATCATTATGGGTACCTTTTATCGATCCTGCTTTCAACAGCTTCTCGTGAAGTAACCTTACCAAAGTCTTGATCTCTGACACACGTCGGACTATCCTTTCATCTGAAACTTTTTCTACCGCATTAACCCCTCCATGATTCGGTAATGGATTACTTTTAACATTAGGTGGTACATCATCAAAAGACAAGATCTTCTTTTCTATTAACTCCCTGACAAGATGTTTTAAGGCAAGACAACCTTCTAAATCATGACCTGCAACACCTTTATGAAAGGCACAATGAGCATTTGGATTATAGTGAGGAGATGTAGTGTTTGGATTTAGCGGTCGTGTTGTTACCAACCCTTGCTGCACCAAGGAGGGGTACAACTCTGTGTATGTCATCTGTATCTTAGGAAGTGGAGGTTTTGTTGTTGGTCTCTGATTCTGGTAGTTCAGTCTGGGTGCCTGAGCTCTAGGCTGATGATGTTGTTGATAGGGTGGAGCATTGGGCGCTTGTTGATACCCTTGTTGAATTGGCTGATATACGGGTGCTGGCACTGCCTGATAATTGGGAACAGGATGATTGAAAGTCGGGGTTACAGCTGCCACATATGGTTGTTGGGCATACTGCAACGGATACATTGGTCCTTGTTGCTGAGATTGCTAAACATAACTTGGTTGAGGCTGCTGAACAAAGCCTTGTTGAGGTTGTTGATATTGTTGGCAAGGTTGTCTCCATGTGCGACTCTTTCTTCCCACGGTTATGGCATTTGTCTCCCCTTCTTTCTTTTTATAAAAATTATGGCTGAACTTCTTGACATTGTTGTTACCAGAACTGCTGGAACCGCTAGCCACCTTTCCATTCTTCATTCCTAACTCCACTCTCACCCCCACTGCTACTATATCAGAAAAACTTGATGTTACACTACTGATCATCTTTTAATAAAACTCTGGTCTTACCGTATCGACGAACCAATATGTCAACTCTTTTTCACTCAAAGGAGGTTCTACCTGAGAGGCAGTCTCCCTCCACAGTTGTGCATATTCTTTGAAGGATTCTGAACTCTTTTGTGACATACTCAGTAATTTTCTTCTATCAGGGGCCAAATCCATGTTATATTTGTAATTTTTTATGAAAGCATCGACTAAGTCTTGGAAACTATGAATACGAGACTGATCCAGACCCAAATACCATTTAGCAGGAGCTCCTTTCAAACTATCTTGGAAACAATGAATCATCAATTTATCATCTTCTACGTGTGCGGCCATTCTTCGGTAATACATAATCAAATGCGTCCGAGGACAAGTAGCGCCAGAATACTGATCAAAATTAGGAACTTTGAATTTCGGTGGAATTACCAATCCAGACACTAAGCATATATCTCTAGCATCATTACCAAAGATGTCATTCCCTTCCATTGCTCTGACCTTCCTGCCTATGGTCTCTACACTTTCTTTCAACTTTTCATGTCATCCACTCTCTTCTTCAGACCCATCAAGACCTTTATACACTTGTGGAGGATCATGGAAAATAGGGTGTACTTGAGCTTGGATCGAAGCAGGAGTTTACGTAGGAATAGCTTGAGGAAATTCTGCCCCTAGGGGAACTGCTTGTTGGTTGACTGCCGGTGGAGGTACAAAGCTAGGCGGTAACCCATAGGTTGGTACATTTGCAACAATGAACGCCGTTGGGATCGGCTCCACAGCTATGCTAGTGATTTCAGAAACAATAGTGGCTTGAGTGTCCAGTTTTGCACGAATTACTTGTTGGGCTTCCATGATCTGCCCCATGCCTCCTCGTAGCTCTCCGAGTTCATTATCTATCTTGTCCACATCCAAATTCTATCCTTCCATTCTCAGGCGAGCTTGGGCTCGGGTCTTGTATCGGTGTTGAGGATTCAGTGTGATTTTCTCTCTAGAGACAAGACAGCGGGATGAGACACAACACAAGAATATGCACATGCAATGCTTATGAATGCAAAATGCAACGATGCAAACTTAATCATTCAAGGAATCCATAGAAATATTTGCAAAAATTATAACAATGGGGAAATAAAACAAATTCAAAGTCTTCATAGATTAATAATTGATAGTTTTACAACAACACTTCTGAAACTGAAATACAAGTCTTCAATATAGATACATGATGAAATAAAACAGAAAACAAAAGGATATTAGATCTTCTGGTTGGAGGGCCCTTCGTCTTCTGGCTGACTCTTCTTTCCACCTTGATGGACCAACTCTTGAAGCTCTTCCTTCTCTTGCATATACTTAAAATACTTATCCCTCCAAGCCTTTCCTTCCTTTTCAGCTTTTGCCAAAGCAGCTTTTAATTCTTCTATGAGAGTAGGTTTGGGTGAGTCAGGCTCAAAGCGTGTATAGAACACCTTCAAGGCTGCTTCTTTCACCCATGATAAGTAAGATTCTGAAACAGTAGTGTCGTGGTAACCTAGGGCAGTTACTCCCCTCGTGTGGATATGACGCCAAGCATACACAATCCGAGCCCTATAAGCGGGATTCTTCCCCTCTTCAATGTAGAAGCTTCTCAAAAAGTCTGGGTCTGGTTCATTCTCCATCGGGTGCCCCAACTAGCGATGAGCTAAAATAGGATTATAGCTAATACAACCATTAACACTAATAAGCGGTACATTCGGGAAATCCCCACAGCTTTGAATCATGGCAATCCCCCCATACATAGGGTCATACCACTTAATATCGGAATGTTTGAGTAACAACATCTTTTCTATCCATGAGAGCCCATTCTGCCTATTCCAGAGTGCTGGAATTCTTGGCAAGTGCGAAATAAACCACTTGTGCAAGAGAACGGTGCAACACTCAATCTGACCAACTCCATAACAGTTCCTATGATGGATGGAAAAGTACACATCATCCAACAAGGTGGGTACATGATTCTTGATTAAGAAGAGGTTGATTGCATTTCCATCTACAAAATCATTAGCAGTCGGGAACAGGAACAGTCCGTAAATTAGTAAAGCCAGGATGGCCTCAAATGCTTCAGAATTCTTTGACACGGCATAACTTTGAGCTTTTTCATACAGGAATATAGCTGGAAATCCATATAGCCCTCCCTTAGCAATCATATGAGATCTTACTTCATCCACCTCCAAATATGCGGCCTCTGCAACTACTCTTTCATTAGGAGTCCCTTCTCTTCCAGAAAATGGTCTAGGAGTGACGCCTACTCCCATCAGGGTAGAATATTCCTCCAAGGTTGGCAGCAATCGATAATCTGGAAATGTAAAACAGTGATAGGTTGAATAATAGAACTGCACGAGTGCGGATAACATCTCTTCATATACTTGAACTTCTAGCAAAGACAACATATTCCCATACTTCTTTCTGAATGCCTCGGGGTCTTCCACTAAACTTCCCAGTTTCTTCAAGTTCTCAAATTTTGGGCTTCGGAACACAATCTCTGTTTTCTTTCCAGAATCCATCCTATAATATCTGCAAAACAATCTTTAGTTCCTTGAATGATTAATAAATGCGAATGCAAAGGCGCAAAGTATCATGGAACTCAAATTCAGTAATCATCAAAACATTGTTGATTCAAATTCATTGGATTACAAAATGTTAGTACATATTACAAAAGTCTTATACAGAAAGCTAAATAAAAGCTAACAAAAAGCCCTAAGAAGGTCTTCTAACAGCTTCAAGTTGAGCTTCTCAATCTCCTTCTCCATCTGCGCCTTCTCAAGAATGAGCTTGTCCACGAGTAACTTCCATGGAGTTGTCTGGGGGCTAGAAGAAAATAAATCTTCTTGCGCTTTTCTCTTCTTGCTGGAGAGCTCTCTTTATTCTTCAACTCTAATTGCTTCTGGAGCTCTGTGTTCTCTTCAACAACCACTTGGTACTTGTGTTTCCAAGCGTTTTCGGTTTGTCGTGCCTTGCTCAAAGAAATCCTTAACTTCTCTTCCTCAGACATGAAGATCAAAGTAGGCTCCTCTTTTAAAGTCATAGGTTCTTGTCGGGAATAGGGCATCTTTAACTCAATGGCTCTCTTTAGAACCCATTGGAGATAAGGTTCCAAGGACACACAATTAGGCTTTCCCAAGTCTTTCTTTCCTTTCTTGTGCAAATGACCCCAGGCTTTTAGAATCCTCTCTTTCTGCTCTTGATTACTACCTTCTTCTTTAAAGAAAATGTCTTCCACATGAACACTATTGGGCCTATCTCTTAAAGGGTATCCTAACTGTCGACGGGCAAGGACGGGGCTGTAACTGATTCCTCCATTGGCACCAAGAAGAGTTACATTACCAAAATTCCCACAGCTGTCAATGATCATTATTCCATCGTATTCATGGTTGTACCAATCAATATCAGAGTGCATGAGAGCCATAATATTCTGTGACCACCACCCCTTCTTCGGATCCCAAAAGGCGTGGGCTTTAGGCAAGTGTGACGTGAACCATTTGTACAATAAAGGAGCACAACAAATAATCATCCCTCCTTTGCGAAAATTCCTGAGATGAATAGAGTGATACGCTTCTGCTAGCAGAGTAGGTACAAGGTTTTTTTTCAAGAAAATCTTAATGGCGTTGAGGTCTACAAAGTTTTCAAAGCTGGGAAACAGAAAGATACCATAAATGAGTAAGGCAAGAATAGTCTCGAATGCATCCATACTCAAATGATCGGCGTAGTACTGAGCTTTTTCAACCAAGAATTCTGCACTCAACCCAAAAACTCCTCCTTTTGTGATCATGTTCTTTTGAATATCCACTAATCCCAAATGTGTGGCTTTGGCAATATCTTGTTCTTTAGGGTCCTTCTCTATGATTGGAAAAGGAGAGTCTTCAAGAATAGGCAAACCAACCAACTAAGAATATTCTTCTAGTGTAGGCACTAACTGATAATCAAGGAAAATGAAACAGTGATAGAGCGGATCATAAAACTGAAGAAGCGTAGAAAGAAGTCCATTATCCACTTTTATCTTCAATAACAACAACAGCTTCCCATACCTACTCTGGAAACCCTCTGGATCTGTCACCAAGGTACTCAACCTTCTTAGGTCATCTAGTTTAAAACTTTTGTAAGTGTACTTTAATGTTTTCTTTCTTTCACCATCCATAGTGATCCCTGATGTTTGCAAACAAAAAGAATCGGAGTTCCGTGAGTCTTTATGAGATGATGTCATGAATGCAAGAAAACACAAGTAAATGCAAAAAGTCACATATATGCACAAGCATAAGTCTAGGTTTAAAGGTTAAGCATGGATCCAAGGTCTACCCATCCCAAAAGGTATGTACTATAGGTTTCAAACCTGTAGAACAAGGTTCTAAAATGGTTCCCAGAGTCATCAACCCATCTTTCGGATATTATCAACTTTCTAAATTACTTGGTAATTGATAATATTCTCAAGAGAGTCTCGTCTAAGCATAGTATCGCGTATCAACTATTTCGGAAATACTTCCTTATAGCCATCGCACTACATCCTAGTAAGGTCGAAGTGGGGTAGAAGTAATCTAAAAGTCTACAGTGTCATGGGCTCCTTCGTTAAAAGTAGCATTGTTTCCACGAATACTCAATCAACAATACTAAACTCTCAAAAAGGGCCTACACTGAGCGGTGGTTTCTCAAGTTAGCTTGGTCGGGAATCAACTCCCTATAAGCTTCCTTGAATGTACCACCATCCTATCATAATTATGCTCAAGTCCAGGTATAGGACTATCTCACCGCTCAAAAAGGTCCAAAGATCCAACAACCAAACAAATATATACAAATATACATGTAAAGCAAATATTCACAAATATGGCACATAAACAAATAAAATAGGCTAAACCCTTTATTCCCTAGTGAAGTCATCATTTATGTTGCGGTGAAAATTGGATATCAAGGTATTAAGTTAACTTGAATCTTAATTCTTTTACAACCGAACTTTAATTTATCCAAGGAAAGGTTTAAAGAAAGAAAAACCATTTTCCGCGATGTAACAACAACACTAAGAGATTTGGGGATCGGGGGTTGGTTATACCTAGGGAAGGTGTTAGCACCCTAAGCATCTGTAGTACTCTACAGGAACCTTTTGTTTGCTTGTGCTAAGTTATTAGGTATTTGCTAAGGATTGGGATAAAAATGTAATTTAAAACCTAAGGATATGTACACTAAGTTTGCTCGCAAAGACATCGGGTCTTCTGCCTACGTATCCTAACTAGGATAGAATCAGAGCAATCGTAGTTCACCTCATAAGGGATGAATAATACTTGATTATGATGAAGGTTCAAGGGGGAACAAACACGACAATGTTTGTGTGGAGTTTGACAAAACTCCCTAATCTAAGTTGAACACTCAAAAGGGGAAAGTAAGAATTCATGACAATGATTCTTACATAGAGTTGACAAACTCTATCCTAGAGTTCTAGTTGAAGAACACTCCTAGTAAAGGTGGGTTTATTAGACTCAAAGCAAAGTCTAATCGCTTATACACTAAGGTTAAAGATAACTTAACAAAGTCAAGAGAATGGTTATGAGCTATCCATGACACAAGGGGCAATGGAAAGACTTTTCCTTTGGAAGGAGAAAGGGGAGGCAACTTGGATGACAACTAACAAGTTTCATCACTTGGGGAAAAGAAAAAACTTAACTAAGAAAATATCATGAAGAAAATAAGCATGGTGACAACCATTAAATGAACATGTTTAAAGGTAAAAATTAAAGATGCATTGATGACGATCAAAGCAAATAAGCAAAGCAAGAAATGTGACGACAGATCAAGCTTAAAGTAATTTCTCAGAGGAAACAAATTTGTTCATGGTAACAACCAACAGAACATCCTATCATGTTGACTAGCACAAAGGGAATGAAAGATAAGCAAATGGATAAACATGAATAAGCATGGTGAGAAATAAATTCATCAAGACGTGCGATAGCGATCTCAAAACGTAAGCAACTTGCAAGTGATGAAGGGGTAAAAAATACAAATAAAATGGAATTTGAAATTATCACATGAAAGTAGACATTTACATGAGCACAACACAAAAAGAATGAGTGGAAAAGGATAAAAAATGATCAAGTTATAAAAATATGAAATTGGATGAATTAAGAAAAAATAAAACAAAGGCTAAAAAAAAATGGGCAAGGTGGGATTGAACCCATGCCCTTGGCCTCCCAAGTAGCAAGCCTAACCACTGAGCCATCACACATGCGTGTGGTAAAGGGAGAGAAGGAAAAGACAAAATATTTGAAACAAGTAAAAATAAGGAAAATGGCCAAAAGGGTTGATCTCCACTGTGGATCAAACCCAAGTCATGTGTGTGAAAGGCGCGCTTTATGGAAAGGTTCTTACCACTTGGGTGGCTATACATCCGTTGATATAGACACCCCTATAAACATATAAGGCATGATTTTACGGTTTTTCTGGGCAAGCCAAACACACCACAACTTGATTTGCATTTTGATTCCTAACTTGGTCAATTCTTTATGGGTTTTAACAAAATTTTAGTGTAACTTGAGTATTTTTTAACAAGGAACACAATGGTGGTGTTGAATTTGTGAAATAACACTCCTAATTAAAACACGATATCACTTGCTCTTTTGAGTTTTGAAATGCATTTTAAGGATCACAGGGCACAACAGCTGCAATTGGTGTAAGGAAAAGTATGGACAAGTTATAAACATGATGCTGAATGAATTTCAACAATGGTTTTATTCAAAACAATGATGATTTAAAAATGAGCATATGAGTTGCAAGTGTGCTTTGAAAAAATGCATTTTGAAGTGAATCTCAAGTTTCAATCAGTGTTAAGCCAAATCAAATACACACACACACTACATACATATGGATGAATGATTTCAAATAGAAGTTTTGGTTCAAAACAGGTTGATATGAAAACTGCCAATCAAGTTGCAAAACTGATATGTTTGATGCATAAGGATGTTCAGATCAGTATTAATGCATGATTATCTCAGGTAAATCACATACACACATTGCAAATATATTGGCAAATGAGTTTAAGCACATGAACTGGTCTAAGACAGGCTGGTATGGAAAATGATGATCTTGCTGCAACATGTATTTTTGAAATGCAAGTTGAAATCCGATCCATGTTTTATACACATTTTGACCAAACAAATCACACACACAAGTCATACATATGTTGAAAAATGAGTTTAAGCACAAAAAACAGTTTAAAACAGGTTGTGGTAGAAAAGTGATTTTCAAATTGCTCTTTGGTAATTTGCAATGCTGTGGTATGTTCAATTCAGCTTCATGCATAATTATACCAAATATATCACATATACACTCCACATACATGTTATCCCAATGGATTCAAGCAAGTATGCCTACAAGCTATACACATGTGGAAAGATAATTCTATGCCAAGGATTCAAGCTCAATCTCTTTAAAACAAATTGATATGTTGGTGGTTCATTTTGTTTGAAAATGCATTTTGAAGGCAAGGAAACATGTCATGTGAAAACAGGCTCTACCACTCACCACGCACACATTATAAATATGAAAACAAAGAGGATCCAACTCACAATTTAAGCACATTGCATCCAAGACAAAATTTAACATGTTTGATGGTTAGCATAATCTGTTTTGACAGGGCAGCAGGTGTTTTCCAAAATGAATGATATTCATGCTAACCAATGATGCACACATAACATATACATGAAAATGAATGTGGTCAAGCTCATAAAACAGGCATATTTCAGTCATAGTGAAATTGGACATGTTGATGCTAAACACAAAGCAATTTGAAAATGCAGTTGGGCTGTTTATTGGCAGACATTTGAGGTTTATTGAAGACAAGACACACATTTCATACACTAAAACAAGTAAGATGAGCCTAGAACTTGGGGTACATGGTATCCAAAACAGGTTTTTGAGTTTCTCATGGGAAAAGCATAGCATTTTTCTTTATGACAGTAAAGTAGATTCAAGTAGGAATTGTTTTAAGCCAAGTGAGAGCACATACACACCACAAATGCATTAATAGTCATGTAGAACTCAAATTTAGGCACATAACGTTGATTCATTAAGATAGCTTCATGATGACATTTTGAAAAAACATCAAAAAGCACCAACTGTCATAAAGCCAAGGCAACAAGATATGCACATATTCTCATCCATACAAACCTCAAACATGTATCCAAATGATTATAAGCATTAACATTGATCAAAGATCAGCTGTCATGAAAAGTTGGTGTGCTCATGGTTCATATATCAACATATTTCTCAAAAATGCCAAAACATGGAAAATGATGCAAAGTGCAAGATTCATAGACTACATACCTCTTGTAACACTATGTTGAACAAATTAGAACACCATGAAACCCAGAGAAACTTCAAACGCCACTCAGCTTTTGAGTTTTCTTGTTCTTGAAGCAAGAATGCAAACCTTAGGACAGTTGGAGAAATAAGCTTCACCACTTGTTTCCAATGCTTTAGACAGTTGAGATAGGATGTATGTGAGGTGTATGAGTGATTAGAACAGCAAGAACAAGTCTAGACAACCAGTTGGTATATTTTATGCATTGTAGTCAAAGTTGCTTGGTATGAAAGTTGACTTTTTGCAAAATGATGTTTTTGAATGTTTTAATGGTTGGAACACCTTCTATACCATATTTGTGGATTGTGTGGAAGGTTTTTGGAGAGTTTGAATGTATGGAAATGAGTTTAGGGGTTGTGCTGTCAAGACAGATTTTTGGTATTTTTGTGATTTTGGAGATTTTGTGAATTGGAAGTAAAGAAGGAAAGAGCAAGAGCTTTGTATTTCTCTGGTTTTTGAGAGATTTCTGATGTGTGGAATGAGGTAGAGATGCCTTCTATTATAGGGAAATGAGAGGGAAGGACAAATTGGAGGTTTCCTCCTAAGAGGGAAAGGTTTGGCAATTTGGATCAAATCTCTCAAAAGTGTTTTCTTGGCTTGGAGGTAAGCTGAAAGTCAAGTGAAATGATGAATTTAGAGTGGCTAAAGTGAGGCTAGAGAGAGTAGGAACATGGCTGGTGCAGAGCTTCCTTTTCCACCTTTTTCATTTTTCATTATTTTAATGCAAGTTGCATTTACAACTTGCAAGCCAACTTGCCAAACTTCAAATTTTCACTTCCTCTGCATAACTCTCCACAATTCAATGCTTCAAAACATCTAAATATCAGAAACAGTAATATTCAAAGGCTGAGAAATGGTCCAAGTGACCAAAGAATGAACTTATGAAAAATTTCTAATGTGGGACTCAAGTATGAAAAACACTATCTTGCCAAATCCATAACTCTCAACTCACAAATTCCATTGAGATGTTCTAGTACTTTTTAGAAAGCCCTCAAATAGCTCTAAAAAAATTCATGTTTCATGACTTTCAAGTTCCTAAAGGAACTTGTCCAAAAGCCTCTCATAGTTGCTAAAAAAACAAGCTTACAAGTGAAATTTCTCTAAGTCCTTTTCCCTTCTTGAAATGAATTTGATCATAACTCCAAATCTATGCATTTTCTGGACACGGACCACTTTGAGGCTTTTGTAGGATTTGTCAGGAGCTTTCTAATGAGCTTTGAACCACTTCATTTGGATGTGTGGTTAAGGAGTTATGGTCCTTGCCCTTTTTGAATCCCTAATTCCCGACTTTTGCGATTACTCCTCAACCCTTGATCCAATTGTCACGAAATTTATGGGTAGATGCAATATGTCATTAGGAACATTTTTTATTCACATCTTGAGGTCAGATTCCTTATTGTTGAAGACTTGACTTTTCGGTCAACCGAACGACTCATCGGTGGCTACCGAGTCGACTGTTGATATTGTGGACCTCCTGAGGCTTTGAAACTTCTTGAATCGAATTTACCAAGCCATATGAACATTATAGACCATGATCCCACCATTGTAACACCTTTTAGATCAAAAGTCAAACCACAGTTGACTTTTCCTGCTCGAAAAACCCCTAATCGGGCATCCTGAATTTTTTCTGCTTTTGACTCTTGGGTGACAACCTCAAATTGGATTCATGCTTGATCCAATGGAATACTCTTGAATATGTGGAGATCCAATCTTAAAGAAAACCAATCCAAAACATTGACCGGTCAGCCCTCGAAACCTCGATTTCGGTTGTATAAAAACCCTGATTCTCCTGTAACTTGACAAAAGACCACTTGAAAAGGGTTAAGGTTAGATAAACATATAGACATGCTCCTAAAATGATGATGAAGATCTAAGGGGTCAAAATTGGGGTATGACACAAATCTTGCACCTTGTGCTTGAAAGCATGGCAGTTCTCGATGTTGTGACCGGGTGCCCCCGGAGTGGAATTCGCAATGCGCAGTAGCGTCATATCCGAAAGGAGGCGTGCCCTTAAACGAAGCCAACGTCCTTTTCTCAACCAGCTGTAGCTGTAGCAAAGTTGGAAGAAGCTGAGCATACGACAATGGAGGTGCATCAAATGCCCTTTTCGCAGCCCTATCCCCGACCTTGGTATCTTTGTGGAGCAGCATTTTGTCGTCCCTGTTGCTGCTGTGGCTATTGTTGTTGCTGTTGAGGTACAGAATTGCCACACTAGCAATCTGCTACTGACGGTACTGGTTTCAACCTCTACCCTCTTCCTCGGGAGCATTATACTGAATTGGTATCCCCCTGTCTCTTATTCCCAAAAACCCTTTTTACCACCTCCAGCTGAGGTTGACTCTCCCGCTTGAATCTTACCAATCTTAACACCATTATCTATGTGTTCCCCAAGAGTATCAACTCAGAAAAGTTACTCTTCGTACAATTGATAAGCCTGTTATAATACAGCCCAGAGAAAGTGCCCACAAACATATCCACCAACTCCCACTCTACCATTGGTGGGTGCACCCTGGCTGCAAGCTCACGCCACCTCTGGGCGTATTCTTTGAAACTCTCGCCATTCTTTTGAGAAAGATTTGGAGTTGTACCCTGTTCGACGCAAGGTCACTGTTATATTGGTAGTGCTTGACAAAAGCTTCCGCTAACTCCTTCCAGCTACCAATCTGAGAAGGCTCTAACCCCATGTACCATTCCAATGACGGTCCCGACAAGCTATCTTGGAAAAAATGCATCAGCATCTTTTCGTCATCAGAATAGGTGGACATTCTCCGATAGTAAGATCGCACGTGAACTCTCGGGCAAGTATCCCCCTTATACTTGTCGAAAGTGGGCGCTTTGAACTTGAGTGGAACCCTTAAGACAGGGGCCAATCCCATGTTAGCCACGTCCAACCCCATGGAATTCTGATTAGCAAGATTCCTCATTTGTTCTTCCAACAACCTGAACGTTCTATCACTGTCAGTAGGCATCTTAAGATCCCTGCCTGGCGGAGGGAAAGCATCTTCTTGGGGATCTTCGCCCCAGTGAGAATCCTCATTACCATATCCAGCATAAGCAGTATTGGGACCAAAACCAGCCTGATTGAACCTGGGACTATACCCCATGTTACCAAAACCTGATTTCCAGCACCTGGCCCCAAAACCAATGTTGTGAGCACCCATTCCAACACCATTGTTGCTTGCATTTCTGAAACCTGCGTTACCGAAGCCCTGATTGCCGTAACCCTGATTGGCATAACCCTGATTACCAAAGCCTTGATTACCACCAAAACCAGCGTTGCCAATACCAATACCCACACCAGTATTCCCAGCACCAAGACCAACATTCCCAATGCCAACATTGAAACCAGCATTCCCGAGCACCAATATTTCCATTGGTTTCCACATGCCCATTACCGTTACCAGCCACATTTCCGTTCCCAGCTCTGTTACCGTTCTCAGTCATATTGAGGACAACCACTGGTACAGCGTCACCAGCTTGGAGAGTCTCGCTGTGAGGAGGATCAATAGCAATTTCGCCATGTAGCACACCCTGACTGTCAACCCTAGCAATCAGAGGCTGCACCAGAGTTTGCAACTGCTCCTGGGCCTTGGCCATAGTTTCCATCACTTGCATGAACTGCTCCATCCTATCTTGCATCTCTTGCATCTCAGTTTGCATCCGATCCATGGCTTTCTTGCAGTTGCTTCTGGTAGAGTAGTGATGAATTTGCAGATCGGCAATCCTGGAACCTGCATCAACAGAGGGTTAGGAAACACAGTACAAGGTACCTGCTATGCAAATGATTTATGCAAATGTAAACATGTGTCTATGGGTTAGGGAGATTTTTTCCCCTATTCAAGTGCTAGAGTACCAGTGCTGATAACAAGAAGTCCGGATCTAGTCACTGAAATAACATCTCATATATATGGGCCAACAAGGCAGCAGTACAAAGTCAATGAATACATGGGGAAACAATGGCATGACCTCAACCAACAAGCCTGGTGATGGTCAGCCTACAGCAAAGATCAACAAAATACAAAGAGTTACATAGATAATCAAGTGCGACAGCGGGCACGAAACTCCTCTAGCAACTCTTTTGTCTTTGAGTGATCAGGTCGAGTGAGAAACCCTTCAACAAGCAACTCTCTCTGCATAATAGTGCACTGGAGACCTTCAACTGAATCTTCCCACGCTCCATGGCCAAAGAAATCTTCTAACTTTCGCTTCTTAGACTCGAACCTCTGCTTGTGATCTTTCAGGTTAGCGAGAGCTTTGTTCAGCATGTCTTCGGTGGCATATATGCGAGCAGTTTCCTTATCAAACCTCTTCTCACTAGCCTTCACATGAGACTTCAATTTGGAGATCTGTTGTTTCAGTTTATCCTCCCTCTCTTTGTTGTTGGCTATGGTGGCATTCGACTGCTGATTGAACTTGGATATTCTTCGATATGCTTCACCCAGATTCTGCTTCATGGTAGCCTATACATCGTTGATAGATTTGAAGTCAAGACCCAAGCATTCATGATCAGCTATCTGCTTAGTCAAGTCCGTGCCCAACCTGTTCACCAACTCTGTCTGCTTCTTGAAGGAATGGACGACTTCATTTCTCTCACTTCTAACCTGTGCCAATTCTTTCGCCAACTCTTCATTGGCCTTTTTCAGCTCTTCTCTCTTAGCTAACACCTGATTATACTGCTGAATAGACACGGTAGTAGGCTCTTCAACCACTGGAGGGAACTCCTGCTTGGCAGGTGGAAAAGGCATCCATATGGTCTCTGCTCTGGTCTTGATCCAAGTCACATACGGAGCATAAGCCTGAGTATTGCTTTTACCCAAAAATGATTTCCCTCGTCTATTGATATCATTCCAGACCTGCTGAAGCTTAGCTAACATATCCCCCTCTAGAAGACCAGTGAGGTATAGAGATTCCTGCACCTCTTCATCCTTTGGCGGAGCTCTCAAAGCGTAAGCAAACTGTCTGACAAGTAGAAACGGATTATAGTTGATACAACCCTTTCTTCCAATCAAAGGCACATTCGGAAACCCACTGCAGCTGAATATGACTTCAGTACCCAACCTATCTCTATCAAACCAAACAACACTCTCTGCTGATAAACCCATCAATCGCTCAGACCACTCAGTTGTGGCTGCAGATGAAGCAAAGAGACCCTTCTTGGGTAGGTGACTATCAAACCATCTGTAGAGTAAGGGCACACAACATGATACATTCTTACCCCTTCTATTATTGTTCTTGTAATGGACGGAATGATACACATCGCCAATCAAGTTAGGAACTGGATCCCCTGATGCAAAGATATGAAAGGCATCCAAGTCTACAAAATCAGACATGTTAGGAAACAAAATGATGCCATATATGCAGAGAGCAAGAATGACGTTGAATACAATCCAACAACCGTCTTTGGCACACTGTTGTGCTTTCCCAACCAGGAACTGTAGAGAAAATCAAGGAACCCCGTTCCAACTGGACAAGATCAACTCATAGGCATCCAGATGAAGAGAAAGAGCTAGATTAGCCAGATTAGGCTTAGCATCCATATGAACAAATGGCATCTGGCTCTTGATAGGCACACCCAATAACTCAGCATACTCCTCTAATGTAGGTGCAAGACTGAAGTCTGGGAAAGTGAAACATCTCAAAGGAGGATCATAGAACTGCAGCAAGGCATACAACCCATTCAACTCATACACAGAAGGTTTACGGACCAAACTGAGCAGCTTCCCATAAGATTTTCTGAATTCCCCTCTCACTGTATCATCTGCCAAAGCAATCAGACTGGACAGTAAAGCAACATCTGGAGTAGGGAACTTATAGGCCACATTCTTCTTCAGAGATCCCATAATAGCACAACAGAAAGCAAGAAAACCGGAACCAGGGGAATAATATGCACCTGCAACACAGACACACGTTAATGATATGCAAAATGCAAAATGCAAACATGCAACAGGGGATCAAGGTGATGCTGCTGAGAAGACCAAGGCTCTGATCCAACACAATCATAACTGCTCTGATAACACAACCCTGAAGAGGACCAATAAATATGCACTGTCGGGAACAACCACATCTCTGACGATAAGAACCCTCTGAAT
>CAWUDS030005188.1:0-60306 GCA_963859935.3 Lathyrus sativus | reverse complement strand
TTTCGATTTCTTTTGAAGTCCAGCGGGATGCCCTGATTTTTGCCTAAGTATTAGCTTTCCAGCTTTTCTTTCTTTTTACTTAGCGGGCTTTCTTTCTTTCTTTCTTTTGGAAAAAAGTCGTGTGACACTGATTGTCTTGATTGCTCCGAAAGGATTGTAATTGTCTCACTCCTGATTGGTGAGGTTTGATCTCTTGAAAGGTATCAACTGATTGGTCCTTGAAAGACAACACTCCTCTGCAAGACTTGAATGCTCGGTCAAGCTAACTGACAACTACCCTGCCCCGGGTTAAGATGTGAGGGTTTATAAGTCCGAAAAAACTTCTACTTCCTGGCTCGAAGTGGTTAACAAGGGACTAACTCCTTATATCTCCAGTGTTTGGGGAATTTGAAACAATGCCTTGTACGTCATCGGTACGGTCTTATCTGAAAGCATACAATCATCGGTTATGAGTTTCAGTTTCGTCATCCTCCCTCCTAACTTTGCTAGTCACAGCGAAAAAGTGGAGTGAATAAAATGCAAGTGTCAGTGCAATGCAATAAATGAGCGACAGCGACATGACTAATTCAGAAAATGCATAATCACTTTATTATTATCACCATTCGAAACATACAATGTTAAAGCAGGTAGTAACTAACAGCAAAGAAACTACAGATGCAAATGATGTAAAAGCTTGAGAACTGCCAATGCTGAGGCGCCTGCCTGTCTGAACCACTGGCTTTTGCTGGGGAACACCTTCTGAATCTACGAGCTTAACCAGCTGAGCGGTTAGGGATGAACAAACAGAAACCCTTCTCGAAAGGAAATGCGATCCTGATCAATCAACTGTTGTACCTTCGCCTGAAATGCTTTACAATCTTCGGTTGAATGCCCCGGAGAGCCACCATGATAACCACACTGAACGTGGGGATTATACCCAGGAGGGTACGGTTCTGGAACTGGCTTAAGAGCTTTCGGCTCTACCAAAGACTTCTGAATCAAAGATGGTAGCAACTGGCTATACGGCATCGGCACTGGGTGAAAAGGAGCTTTCCTTCGTTCCAAGTTGTTGCGAGGTCTGTTCTGATTCTGACGCTGATTCTGATAACCTCGGCCACGAGTTCGCTGATTTGCAATGGAAGCGACATAAGATTCCTGATAGAGTGCCCCAGGCACGGCTGTCTGTTCAGTATAACAAGCCACGGGAGGTACTGATCTCTGATAAGATGATGAACCAACAAAATTCACTGATTCGCTTCGAGGATATTCAATCTTTGGCATGACTGAGTTGATCACCACTTCTTCTTCACTCTGATAGTCACAAGGGTATTCAGTTTCACCAGCTTGATCATATGGAGTAATCTGAATTTTCCCCATTCTGATGGAGTACTCAAGGCGTTCTCCTAATGCTACCACGTCAGAGAAACTTGCCGGAACTCCGAGCAATCTTTTGAAGTACGGATATTGTAGGGAATCCACAAACATGCTTGCCAGCTCTTGGTCTAACAGCGGTGGACGCACTCTAGCAGCAAATTCTCTCCATCTCTGAGCATACCTCCTGATAGGTTCATTGATCTCTTGAGACAACTCTTGCAAATGCATGCGATAAGGAGCAATGTCTAGGTTGTAATCATACTGCTTCAGAAAAGCTCTGGCTAAATCCATCCATGACTGAATCTGATTCCTCTCTAACTGCATATACCACCTCAAAGATGCCCCAGTCATACTATCTTGAAAGCAATGGATCATCAACTTATCATCTCGCGCAAACGCAGTCATTCTTCGACAGAACATCATCAAATGCAGCTTTGGACAGCTATCTCCTGTGTACTTCTCAAATTTCGGCACTTTGAACTTGTGAGGCAACACCAGGTCAGGAACCAAACACATGCCTACAGCATCTAGGTTGACAGCATCTTTGGCTTTCAAAGCTTTCATTTGCTCTTCCAACACTCGGACTCTTCTACCTTCATCAAGGGCTCTTGGATCTACCATCCCAGCTGCTGGAATATCTCTTTGGTAATTCATCACAGGGAAAGCAACACCTTGATTGTTGACAGGAGGAGGACGCTCATTCTGGGCAACAAACTGCTCATGTCGATCTCGGTTCTCAACAGAAGGCTGTATAACTTGGTCTGCAGCAACGTGGTTCACTTGCGGGAAGTCTTCCGTAGAGTCATACAGAGGGTTGGACGCCATAGTGAACCCTGTCAGGGCGTTAGGAGACTGGAAATTGCCTTCAGACATGGCTACCAATAATCTTCAGCTTACTTCGACACTTGATTCTGCTCAAATCTACTCAACCCCTGGGTAGGTCTTCTGACAATCAACAGCTGCTCAATCCAAACTCCGGGTAATCACCTTCAGGAAACAAAGGCTGGATCAGAACTCTGGCTAGCTGGAGGATGATATGCAATGCAACACTGATATGCATATGATATGCTAAATGCAGCAAACAATGGGACCACAGCCCCCACACAATCTGAATACTGCTGCGCTGCTGACGGAGACGTTCTCTGAAAAGAAGATCAGAATAACGGGTAGGTTGAAAGTCAAGTTTCCTGCACAAAAACAATCCCCCCCACTCACAGGTATGGACCTATATCCGACAAGGTACGGCATCCTATGCGGTCGTCAGCGTCACAGACTTTCATGAGGAATGATACGATTCCCAGAAGGAGTGGCATCGTCATCTCATGAAGAGGCCTCTCTTAGCTAACTTCCAATTGATCGGTTCCCAGAGTCGACAATCCTCACGTCTGGACTCCCCTCAGATCCTCAGGACCGGAAAGGAGCACCTCTGCGAGAACCTCGTCCGAGTGCGAATTTTCGTAGGGAACTGCGCCTGCTCAGCAGACAGGTTCGTCTACTACTTCTCCGCAACTATATCTAGGTGTATACTCATACTCGAGCCCAGGTCCGGCTTATCTCAATCATAGAATACCCGTAACAGCCCAACAGCAACAGATAATATCGATAAATAAGCCCCAAATAGACAAGCAAACAAGCGCTAGGATTGACTCTCTCTTAGGGGACGTTGGATCCCACATGCATGGGGAACTATCGCAATCCCCAGCAGAGTCGCCAGCTGTCGCTACTGCGAAAATCGGCGCCGGCTGACAGAAGAGTCGCCACCGTGCGTTATTTATCCCTCAGAGCGGGAAAGGAAACGCTCGAAGTAAACCTCGCAAAAAACGGGGAAAAGGTATGGTCATCGCAACCATAGCCTGGGTTCGGGAGTCGGTTACGCAAGGGGAAGGTATTAGCACCCCTCACGTCCGTCGTACTCGACGGGATCCACGCTTGCTTGGGTTGTCTACTGGATGCAAAACAATCTTATCTACGGTTGCTAAATCTAAACGGAAGGGAATTGACTCGATAGAGCGTCGCACTCTATGCCTACGTATTCTCAAGAGAGAAAGTCAGAGTCAACGTAGTTCGGGACTACAGGGAAAAAATTGGCTCGCCAAGACATCGCGTCTTGTGCCTACGTACTTCCACTGGATGGAAGATCAGAGCTTTACGTAGTTCAGACTAACTACGGCTAAACAAACATTCTCACACAGCAGTGAGAAAAACAACTGGTTTCACAGGGTCGGGAACCTATGGTCAAAACTATGGCTGAGTCTCAAATGCACTTGGGCAAGAGAGAAAAAGGGTACTCAATTAGTCGTCAGCGGGAAAGTCTCGATCGCACAGCCGCGAGAGAACAACAAGTTAATCGTTAGTGTGCTCGCTAGGACATCGCATCCTATGCCTACATATCTTCGTCTGGTACGAAGAATCAGAGCAGCTGTAGTTCGGCTACTATCGGACCACAGCTCAAATCTCGTTTTATTCATCTCTGAAAAATGATTACAATGGTTGCATACTGAAATAAATCTCCTAGGAAATGCTATCCTATTCTATCTTGAAAAGTCGAAAGAAAATAGCCCCCTAACAAATGGGCCTCTAAACTATCCTAAAAGTCGGAAAATAAAGTCTATGAAAATATCCCTAAAAGAAAATGCTTTAAAAATATTAAATCGGCACTTTGATATTTTTTTCCTTTTTCTCCTTTTCTTTTCTCATATTTTTCTTTATATTTTTCTTTCTCAATATTTCTTTCTTGAATATTTTCTCAAATATATTTCTTTTCTCCCTTTTTTTTTCAAATATTTCAAATATATTTTTCACCATATTTTTCACAATATTTTCTCTTATTTTTTTTTCACAATATTTCTCTTTTTCTTTATTTCTTTTCTCACATTTTTTTATATTGTTTTCTTCTATTTTCTTTTTCAAATATATTTTTTCTTTTCTTTTTCTTCTTTTCTTTTTCAAATGTATTTTTCAAAAGAATAAAAAAAAAAACAAGCAAATGGGGCTGGGGGGGTGTACACTGTTATACAGGGTGCTGTAAGAAAAAATAAAAAAAAAACTAAACTGGGCCCAGCCCAAGTCTTCCCCAAAATTGCAGAAGGGGGGGTGTTGAAGCCATCTGGGGCGTCTGGCAGAAAATTGGTGTTGGGCTCAAGCCCGTTTCAGCCAAAAAAGGGGGGTGAGAGGTGCCAAAAAAATGGTTTGGGCCAGGCCCAATCTTCTTCCTCTCCGTCTCCCTCTCTTCCTTCTCAAGTTCAGCAAAAGAAACCCTAAACTATCTTCCACTGCGCCGCCGCCGCTACCACCACAATCTTCCCTTCTTCTCCTTCTCCGTTCACCATCTCACAAATATATTTTTTCTATTTTTTCTATTCCATCCTCCTCTAACTCCTAACAATCAACTCCGGTGGATCCTGAGATCTGTCTTCGAGAACGAATGAAGTTATGATGGAGTGTTGATGGATCTTGAAGCGTTCTTCATTCTATTTGCTGATGAATTCGTTGCTTGCTCTGGTGAAGAGTTTCTGGAACGCGCTGAAGGTTGTTGAACAAGGAGGATCCGAATCTCGAATGTTCTTGTGACGGTGATTCTTGTTGTTGATCTGAAAACAAACATTATTGGTGAATTCTGGAGAGCTGAGGATGAACCAACTGGAGATTTGTTGAAGTTCTGTTGATGGAGATTGCTATTGATGTGATCTGGATCTGAGTTCTTGAACGAAGATGATGATGATGTTTGTCATTCTGGAGTTTTCTGGAGTTCTTGAAGGTTGAGAACGATGATGATGATGTTCGTCATTGACGATGATGAATATGGACGATGGAAATTGGTTGGATCTTGAAGTGTTGACCGGTTAAATCTTGAAGAAATTTCTGAAAACTTGATGAGTTCCGTTGATGATTGTTGAAGGTTAGAGGCTTATTGATGATGTTCAGTGTTGAAGGTTGATGAAATGGAGGTGGAGGTTGATGATGAAGACGGTGGTTCGGTTGAAGAGGAAGGTCGCCGGACGGTTGTGGATGGTGGTTTGTTGATGATAAGGACTGGAGAAGATGATGAAGGGAGGAGATTGATGAACGGATTCTGGAATGGTAGAGGGCTCCGGCGACGTCACGGTTGCCGCCGGCCATGCAAGACCGGCCGGTGGCGCGTCTCAGGCGAGGTTCTGTGAAGGACACGTGGTTGCAGAAGTGGGTGGAGTGTGTGCATGACTTCCACGTGGAGAAGGCGTGGCTGAGAGAGAGAGACGGTGAGGGATACGTGGCAGTGCCTTGGCGCAGAAAAGTGGGGTCCCTCCCTTCACAACACGTGTCATCTTGCCTTTTATATTGATCAGCTCGCTGGAACATTCTGGATGGATCTAGATGACGCTGGAAAAATCTGGGAGAAGTTGGATTTTTTTGGGACAATTCTGGACCTTTGGACAATTGGATGGACATTACACTCTAACTGGGCCTACTGAAGCCCAACGAAAATGAATAGAAACCCACCAAAAAACTGAATTGAATTAATATCATTAACCCAATTAACAGCAACTAATACTCAATTAAATCTACTAAATCCAATTAACTCCTAATCTATTAATACAAATCTAATAAACCTCTAATTTCTCATTAAACTCTAATTAAATTCTAAAAATCTATTATTCTATAAAAGAAAATAAAACCTATTTATTTTTAATAAGGAAAAATCTATTCATTTATTATTTTTATAAAAGAAATTCTAGACATTTATTATTTTTATAAAAGAAATTCTAGAAAACAATTAAATTCTATTTAAATTTCTAAAAAAACTATACTACAATATTATCTATAAAAAATCTATTAAAACCTATTAAATCCTAAAATGAATTTAAAAATCTATTTAATTCTATAAAATGCTAAAAATTGATTTAAAAAGAATTAAAAAATATCAAAAATTCTATTAAATCCTAAAAATTGATTTAAAAGCTATTTTAACCCTAAAAAAATCCTATAAAAATCCAGAAAAATACCAATAATTCCCAGAGGGACAAAATGAGCACCGAACGACACAAAAATAATCGGTAAAAATAAACGGGCACCGAAATATCCCAAAAATCAATTCTACTGATCAAAAACACCTGAAACACGAGACGGGAGCTGTGATCCCTGATAAAATCACTACAAACGAAAAATGCAATGTATGCAATATGCAGGTGCGAATGCGGTTATGCGTCGAAACATCGAGCCAAATGCGAGACCCGGTTGGTCAAATTTTGGGGTGCAACAGTCACCGATTGAAGAGAACGAGGAAAAGCGACCGATAAAGGATGAGTTTACTGATGAACACATCCTAGTTATTCATGGCGTTCCTTGGTTTGCGGATTACGCCAACTATTTAGTCGGGGGTCTCATACCCGACGATTTTGATTCTAACAGACGGAAAAAGTTTGTTCATGACTGCAGGTTCTACTTATGGGATGATCTGTTTCTTTACAAGAAAGGGGTGGATGGACTGATCAGACGATGCGTTCCGGAAAACGAGCAAAGGAAGGTGCTCGAAGCATGTCATAATTCAGATTATGGAGGGCATTTCAGTGGCGACCGCACCGCAGCCAAAGTCCTCCAATCAGGGTTGTATTGGCCGTCTTTGTTCAAGGATGCCCAGAACGTAGTTAAGGAATGCGACAGATGTCAACGGACTGGAAATATCTCGAAAAGAAACCAGATGCCGCAGAATTCCATGTTAGAAGTAGAGTTGTTTGATGTTTGGGGGATTGATTTTATGGGACCATTCCCACCATCATGTGGCAAACACTATATACTTGGTTAGCAGTTGACTATGTTTCGAAATGGGTAGAAGCAGTGGCACTACCAACAAATGATGCTAAAGTAGTGGTCAGATTTCTAAAGGAGAACATATTTTCGCGGTTTGGAGTACCAAGGGCCCTTATAAGTGATGAAGGAACTCACTTCCTAAATCATCTCATGGAAAAGCTACTCCTTAAGTATAATGTGAAGCACAAAATATCTACTCCGTACCATCCTCAAACCAACGGCAAGCCGAGGTGTCAAATCGACAACTCAAACAGATATTGGAGAAAACAGTGCGTGCATCCCGTAAGGACTGGGCAGTAAAGCTGGACGACGCTCTCTGGGCGTATCGCACTGCATACAAAACACCCATTGGTATGTCCCCTTACCAACTGGTCTATGGTAAAGCTTGCCATCTGCCTCTAGAGTTAGAACACAAGGCATTATGGGCATCAAAAGTTCTTAACCTAGACCTCACCAGAGCAGGAGAGTCCAAAACCCTCCAACTCCATGAGCTAGAGGAATTCAGGAATCGGGCATATGAGAATGCAAAAATGTACAAGGATCAAGCAAAGAAATGGCATGATCGACGTATTCAAAAGAAAGAATTTCGGGAAGGACAATTAGTACTGTTGTACAACTCCCGACTGAAACTATTTCTGGGAAAGCTTAAATCAAAATGGTCGGGACCATTTGTAGTACATAAGACGTTTCCGCACGGAGCAGTCAAGCTGAAAAATCCAGCAAATGGAGACATTTTTAAAGTAAATGGTCAGCGTCTGAAACCTTACTACGAGGGACAACAGAAGGATCACAACGATGTCGTTCATCTCACATGATACGATGACGGACCGTCGAGCCAGGCGATGTAAAACGAAGCGCTTCGTGGGAGGCAACCCACGTATTTCACATTCACGCTTTCATTTTGTTTTTGTTTTAACAGGTTTTGCTCAACTCGCAGTTCATCGGTGAAAGAAGAATGTCGGAGACCAGAGGAGAGGAAAAAGGTGAAAAACAGCACCCTGACACGGGTGGCCGTGTTGTACAACACGGGCCGTGTCAGGCCCAGCATGACAGAAATGAGAAAGTTGGAAAAAAGGTGGAGCAGTGGAGCAACACGGGTGCCCGTGTTGTGCAACACGGCCCGTGTTGCAGAGGCGTGACTTTGAAAAAAATATATGCTACAGGAGGAGCAACACGGGTGCCCGTGTTGCAAGGCGCGGTCAAATTTTTCAATTTTTACCCCGTGGGGCCCACCACTTTAACCCCCACTTATCATTACCCACCACACAATTCATATCATTTTTCATCTTCCTCCTTCTTCTCCCTCACAAAACCCTTAACCTCCATAACCCTCTCTACACAAAAGCTTCATTATCTACCACACCCACTCACCGGAACCACTTCTGTCCTTCACAAAAAACACTCTACTCATCATTGTGATTAATTCTATGGTTGCGTTTTTCACTAACAGTGATTTCGAAAATTTTCGAACCATTTGTGTTGTTTGTGTTTTGCAGGTTCAAAATGCCTCCTCGTAGAGATACCGGAAAAGCAGTGGCGGAAACTTCACGCCCCAGAAAGAGAGCACACCGTATGGCGAACCCTCACGGCATACTCTTTGAAGACCCGGATCATCAGAAAAAGTACTCTAACATCATCAAGCGTAAGCTCACGCCCACAAGGTATATCTGTAACACTACGCTTGATAATCTAGGGCTGAGAATAGAGGTCCATAGGATGTTTCACACTCTGGGGATGTTAGAATTTATGCAATTAGAAGCGCCAACTTATGAGCGCATAACTGTTGAATTCTTGAGCACTTTAGAATTTCAGTTGAAGCACAGGTGGACGGGGGTGGAGGAAGAATATTATGGTACACTGAGGTTTAGGTTATTTGATACTGACCATAGCCTGACCATAGCCGAATTGGGAGATATTCTGAAGCTCCCCAATTTTGGTCCCGGAGCCCCTCCGGGAAATTTTAGTGCAGGGGACTTCTGGAAGGCTATTACAGGCAGAACTGATTATGTCGCGAAAGCAACAAAAGCCTCTTGTATCCATAACCCTTGTTTCAGGTACGCTCAAAAGGGATTGGCATATACACTGTTCGGCAGGGGTGACAGTACTGGAGTGGCGACTCAGAGGGAGTTGTACTTCATGTACGGCATGGCCAATCACGAACTCATTAATGTAGCGGCCTTTGCAGCTGATCACCTGAAGAGGGTTGCGAATGCACCTTCAGGCGAAATAAGTGTAGGCGGTATGATTACTCAAATCGCGAATCACTTTGGCCACGATGCTCTCTTGAGAGAGGAACCCACTGTTGCAGGTAAGACAAAAATAGATCTTGCCACACTGACTGCCCAAGGTATGATTCGAGTCTTTGATAATTACTACTCCTTGGTAAGCCGAAACAGTCATCTCCTTGCTTTACCTGCCCCTGACTTTATTAGTATTCAAAATGTGAATAACTAGCTATATGAGAACCCTATGCAGGATGAAGAAGACCAATTTTATGATGGTACAGGTGCAGAGGATGAAGGCAATCAGGTAGAAGAAGCGCCTATACCGCCTACTTGATTCTCACCCCATCAGGAATCCGGCTCAGGCTCTTGGAGCTTATCTAAAAAAGAATGGGATTGGATGGAGAATGAGATGTGCCATCTCCGAAGTGAGCAGACGAGGCAAGGCGAGGAGCAGACAAGACAAGGGAACGAACAAATCCGACAAGGCAGGTTGATCGGTGAGATGCATGAATGGATGCGGAAGATGATGCTGCGCGACCAACCTCCGCAACCATGAACCCTGTGAGTCCTCTGCGACTAGTGTTCCAACAGTGAGGACACTGTTGAATTCTAGTGTGGGGATATTTTATTTGTGTTTTATTTTATTTGTGTTTTATTTTATTTGTTTATGTTATTTGTGTGTTTTCAATTCGATTGCAGTTATTTGTTTATTTAATTTCCAGTGTTAGTTTAAGAACATGATGGCGATCCACAGGAAGACCCCCCTGACATTGAGCTAATAAAATTAATAAAATTGTTGGTTGGGGAACTGTTTAGTGAAGATGTTGAGTGAGGTGATGAGAAAGTATATAGAATACTCAGAAAAGAACCGTGAGGATGAAATCGGGATAATCTTGAGATATAGGTAAAAGGCCAACACCCTGGGTTTCCCAAATAGGAACGAGTTCGACGTGTAGATTTGTACCATAGTGCTTTGATCTAAGAAGTACCCTTGAGTAGTTTATTTTGACAAGCAGACTCCATCAAAAATAATCGTGTGTGCAAGGGTAATGAAAAATATGGAGTTAAGGCACAGAAAAAAAAACAAACAAAAAGGGGCAATTAGGCGACTAATCCTTTTAAGTTGGGTAACCCTCACCCGGTTATTCAGCCCAACGGCGGTCGAACCTGAAAGTCATTCAAAAAGAATAACAGTGCCAAAAAAAGAAAAATGTCATTGATAAATCTTGTGCACACGAGGAAAATCATAAAAGCCATATAGTGATTGTCCGAATGAAAGGGAGGAAAATCGAAAAAGAAGACTTAAGTACAAAGCATAGTCGGAGAGGTTACCCATAGGGAGACTGAGGTCTGTGGTTTACCGCAGTCTAGTGTTTGCATGTTACCTGTTTTGAGGGAAAAGCCGAGATTAATCCTAGGGGCCTTGGAATGAGAAGTTCAAGTATGAGTATTATCACCGTAACTCACAATTCTATGGACGGTTCCGTTATGAAGAAAAAAAAGATATTAAGTTCGGGTTGGTGAGCTTGTTGCTTGAGGACAAGCAAAAGTTCAAGTTCGGGGGAGTTTGATCGGTGGATTTCAGTTGTGTTTTCAAACGCTGTTTGTGGTTAATTTCGCAATGTTTTTATCTATTTTTCGAAGCTTTAGTTGTTATTATCTGCATTAATCGTAGTTGTGTGGCTTCGAGTCTTATGTTTAAGTTTATGTTGCTTTTGTCGCTGGTGCGTTTGATTTGGTTTCTTTTAGTGTGTTTTTGGCAGGAATGGATAGCACGACAATCGCACCGTATTCGGAGGCAAAGAGAAGTCGAAAAAGGGAACTCAGAGCTGCAACACGGGTACCCGTGTTGCACAACACGGCCCGTGTCATGAAGGACACGGCTGGCAGACACGGGTGGACCAAAGCAGAAGAAAAAAGAAGACTCAGACTAGCAACACGGGTGCCCGTGTCATGCAACACGGCCCGTGTTGCAGCCCTTGGAGAGGAACACGCCCTGAAGAAGTCAGCAGCCTGACACGGCCACCCGTGTTGCACAACACGGCCCGTGTCAGGGCCACTGAAAGTGAAATTTCTCTGTTTTCTGATTTTTTGCTGTCAGATCTATTTTGAAGGGCATTTGAGACATTTCACGATGTAATTTGAATTTAGATATAAGAGGCATATTTTAGAAAGTAGGGGACACTTTTGAATTGATATTAGGATTGACAACTGAGAGGAGAGTTCGGCTGGAAACAGAGGATCGATCAAAAGCGGAAGCAATTGATGATCCAAGGATTTCAACTTGCATTGTAATGATCTTCTCCTTTTTAATTCTAATTACTTTTATGTTTACCAAGAACATGAGCAGCTAAACCCCAAGTTGTTAGGGGGTGGTCCTAAGTGCGATGTAATGACGTTTGTTTAATTATTCTATGAGAGCTATGTTTTTACCTTAATATATTTTATTTTGCATTAATCTTACTCGTATTCATATTGGAAAGTAGAATTCGAATCGTGTTTAGGCGTTAGTCTGGAAAGTCAACCTAACACTTTTGCAAAATAGTATCACGGTCGATATTGCTTAGGAATGAGGATATCCCGTATCACGTATTTTATGGTCGGAACTATTGCTTGATGCTTTTCAGGGACACTGAGGAATTAGTGTACAGGAAAATCATCAAAGGGTTTTCATTAAGGAATTAAGGCAACTAAAGTGGCCAACTGATAAATGAAGGTTAATAACTAGTAGAGTAGAATAATCATACATGGTCTTTACTCGCATCGTCTCCACTCCCCTAACACTGTTCCTAGATTGATTCATTAAGTCCGTATTTACTTGTTATAATTACTCTGCTACCAAACAAACAACGAGACCTTTTGTTCATTTGAATCCTAAAAATTCCGTTAATTACTACGCAGTCCTCGAGATCGATACTTGGGACTTTTCCCTTATTACTACAATTGGTAAAAATAGTACACTTACTATTTTCCCCGATCAAAAAGATATAGAAATATTTCCATAAGCCTCCCTTATAATAAGATCAAAATCACTTTGGGTTAAAGTGTCCTTACGACCTCTCACGTAAAAGTCCCAAAGATTTTTTATTTCTCGAGCACTCAAGGTTCTCGATATATTTGAGTATCATCACCACATGCATTAACAATAGCCATTTGAATAAAATAGCACATAACAACAAAATAAAAAAACAAATATACTTGATTTTGATGACTAAACGGAAATTCTAAATCTTGCTTCAGAAAAGACTATGATGAGTCAAAAGAGATAATAAGTAACTTCAATCAGGTGGAAATCCTTTTAAAGCCCAAAAAATTAGAAGCATTTGGGGTTATTCAAGGGATTAAATTCCCATAAAAATCATCATTATTGAGATAACACAAAATATGACAAGGATAAACTATGAACACGTCACCAAAAAATTAGTACAGTGGCAAGGAAAAACCAGAAGAAAATTCCAATTCACGATTTTGGCGAGAAAGGTATTTTGGGGCTTTTTGTCCGAACATCACAGTCCTTCAGACTTCATGCTCAGGGGGCTTATGTACATCCCAGAAAATTAGTTGACAAGTCGAGGTATAAGCTCGAAAAAGCTGATTATACGTTCAAAAAAAGTCTCTGAAGCCGAGTTGAAAGGATAGTCAAACATGATAAGACTAACTAGTCGGAAAGTTAAATTCTTACCTATAAATCAGATTCCAGTTAAGGGTAGCCAAATAAAACAAAGTGGAGCCGACCTCATATGAACCGAGAACTATCTCACTCATACAAGTTGGGACCGATGACAATGCTTGAATTTCATTTAAAAGGTCACTAGGTTATGAAATAATACATTATGACTGAAGAGTTACAATTATTAAAGAGATATGCATTACATAACAATTGTAAGAGATGGCGGACGTTACTTGAATGATATTTATGAGGAATATGAAGAGTGAAACGGAGGGAAAAAGAGGAAGTTGAGATCTATAAATAGGGAAGGATTTGGAAGGAACAAAGGGACAACAATCTAGAAGAGACATACATCATAGACACCTTAACCAATCATTTAAAACTCTCCTCGAGTTAGAAAGGGGAAATCAACCTTTTAGTGTTTTTAGCAAGAACACCGGGACTAAGAGATGTGAGAGCAGATAAATAATATTCTTTTAATTATTACTCAAGTGTTGGTAATAAAATAGAATAATAAGATACAGAGAATCATGATTAAATAATTATTTAATTGAATATTTATTTTATTTAAGAATATATTTGATTTAAATAATTATTTAAATAATTTTATAAAAGAAAATTATTATTTTTATGAATAATGGAAAGTAGAAGGTAGGAGGATATAAAATTGATTTTATTCGGGGGAAAAATAATTAGAAAAATAGACTCATATATATAGTAAAAGTTGTGAGAAAATTAGGTTAGAAGTCCATTTTGTCAGAACGTGAAAGAAGCAGAGAGTTTACTGGGAGAACGTGAAGGTTTGGGAGGAAAGATTCAAGGAGTTCTCAAGGAAATCAACCTTATGATTAATTCGAGGTAAGGGGGGAATTGTCTACACTTAGGTGGCTTCAGGCTTGTATAATAGTGAGGGTTCTTTACCCTCCTATCAATGCCCTTAGGAATTATTGTGGTTTCTTTTACTTTACCTTATTTTCTCTTATGTGATAAATGAGCTACAATGTTTTCTTGCCTATCGTGAATTCTGTTGAAATGTTGCTGTTGTGTAATTGCTCTGAGACTCTAATAGAGGATTTGAGATGAATCCCCTAAGGTCTCTATATGTTATTGTGAATGTGATAACTTTGTATAGTCATGATTCACTATTTCATTCTTTTTGGTTCTGTTGGATTGGTAATTTCCACCGGGGAATTGAACGACTCTGTTTGGGTCGTTTGATTTCCCAAATGTGTGTTTATGAGAATCTGACTTGTTTCGCCAAAATTTTCTTAGGCGAGAATATAACCATGTAACATTTTAGTTCCTATTATTCATGGTTAACCTTATCTGTTTTGGGAAGATGGGACTTAATTAAGTGAATTGGTCGAGTTTTGAATTTGTTTAATAAAGTGAAAAACCCAGAAAAATTGTAGGTAGCCATAAAAGGGGGGTTGATCGCCTTACTTCAAGCATAACTTGAGTTTCGTAAGTCGGTTTGAGATGCCTTCGGTTGCGTAGGAAAGTGAACATACTAATCATCCTTTTAAAGCATAGAAATTTGATCTATGGGCGCTACAACAGTAGAAGTCTTCTGGTTTTTATACCCGAGGCGTAGTCAATTTTAATCTTTCGTAGGTCATCATGTTTCACGCGTCACTTGAGTTTCGTTAGTCCTTTTAGGATGTCGTCAGCTACGTTAGAAAGAGGGCTTAATGATATTTCAAACTGGAAGTATTTGTGATTTTATCATGAGTATATAACTTTTTATGCTATTTTGAAGTCAGACATTCTTTTTAGAGTTTATGCCAGAATTGTCTCGATAGGGTTGAACTGAAATGAATAGAACTGGAGTTTCATACCTCTACTTGTGGTACGATTAAGTGAATTTAAAAGACCGTTTTAAAAAAACTTTAAAACTAGAGAATTTCATAATTTTATCCTAAGTCTATAATATTTGGTGTTATTTTGAGGCGAGACAATTTTAGAGTTAAGTCCAGAGTTTTGAGCTATTTTGGATGTGGTGACCTTTCGTTACCTTTTTGATGAGTTTAAGGGTCCTATTTTATTTACTTAGATTTATTATAGAATTGTAGTGGTTACTTTTAATTTTTTTTTTAGAGTTGTAGATCAAAATATAGAATACACTTGAATTGAGATTGGAGCACTCTTGACATTAGAAGGTTACCTTTTGAGTAATCTTGAGGAAAATTGTATGTTATGTCTTTAGTAGAGTTTTTTTTTCACACATCACTCGTGAATATTACCCTTAGAGTAATTGGGTACTTTAGAGTACCCTTGGGGTATTTGAATGTTATTTGAGCATTTCCTAGAGTCTTCGGAGTTAGAGAGCCCTCGGGTGACAATTTGAAGCATGTTTTGAAATTATAGTCCTTTTGGTGACTTAGGTTCATTTTTGATTAAATTAAAATAAAAATTGTTTTCATTATCCTATTGATGGTCCGACACAATAATAATAATAATGAGTCTTTTGAGAAAATATGAGTTTTTGAGAAAATTATGAGTCTTTGAGATATTTTGAGTATTTTGAGCAGTGTGATGAGTTAAGGATAATTGGTAATAATATAACTTTACTTTTATGATAAATAATTAATTTATTTTTTAAAATACATTTTGAGTATATTAATGTAGAGAGAGATTACAGTGATGGCCTTGAATGGCGTTTTGAGCATAGGAATCCAGAGAGCGATTATAGTGATGGCCTTGAATGGCGTTTTGAGCATAGTAATCCAGAGAGGGATTACATTGATATCTGAGTATGGTGAATTATAGGTTCAAGTGTGGAACCTTTTGTGAATGATTGAGACTTGTGTGTTGTTATTATTTTGAGATGATGATTATGTTGCATGTTGTAATGTTGTGATCATGCATTCATTTATTTCGAAGATAGGTGGAACTTCGGTTCAGTGATTTCCCCGATTCAGAGAGGGACAATGGTTGTCTCACGTCCAAAGTGGGACACTGTTCAGATAGTAACCATAGACATAGGAATATCAGTAACATATATCTGATCCCAATACTACATGCATTTGAGATGGAGATGGTGGCATTGCATTTCATTTGCATTATGATATATTTGATTGTGTTTGAGTTTAATTAGGTACATTGTTTATACTTGTAATTACTATCATGTCTTTATGAATTTCATAGTTAATATTTATTAGATGTCTTCTCACCCATTGTTTGTCGATGTGGTACTTTGTGCTTCTCGGGAGTATAAGAAATCAGGTGCATGAGTAACTATTGAGTTGGGGGATGACTTCGATCCCTTTAGCTTTTATAATTGGGTCCTATAAGAGTTTCTCTTATATGTAGCATTGGGAACGACGTCTTTAGTCATTTATATTTTGTTTCGTTTTGTTGGAGTTAGCTTTTGAGACTTTGTGTCGGACTTTGTTTAATTTCCGCTGCTTATTTTGCATGACTATTTGGTATTTGAAGTGTTTATGTTTGGTGACATTATAATACTTGATTTTTAATTGAATTATTTTATTAAATGTTCAATCAGGAATAAGAGTGTCACATAGTGGTACTGTAGCAGGTCGGTTCGGCCGACCATGGTTTTATTTATTTATTTCCTAGTATGCGACATGTGTATAAAACATTGTCGGTGTTCGCTTGTATTTCTTACCACTTGCCAGCAGGAGCGCAATTGAAATAAGTGGGGGAGAAACTTCTACTTCTCCAAAACGTTTCAGGTATGGAGAATTGGTTCAACGTGTCGCCGATTGCAAGAGTGTAGGTGTTGTTAAGGCTGTGTTGTTTCTTGAACATGAAAATAGTACAAATTCGAGTTTCATTTCCATTGGTTAAGTTGAGATGTCATTGAGAGAGGACGATTAGGTGCTCGTGATGTTCTCTTTCTTGATAGTGGAACACAATGTTGTGGCTAGTGATATGCCTGTGATGTGTGATTTTTCTGAGGACATTTGTGACTTGTTGCCCGGAGCGAGAAGTTGAGTTCGCCAAAGATTTATTAATGGGTACGAGACCTGTGTCGATGGAACCTTACAGAATATCTCAACACAATTGGGTGAATTGAAGAAGAAGTTGATGACAACACTAATTTTGATATTACCAGACCCGGAAGAACCTTTTATGGTATATTGCAATGCGTCCGAGATGGGATATGGTGGGGGTACTTATGCAAAATGGACATGTAATAGCTTATACTTGGAGACAGTTTAATATTTATGAGAGGAACTACTCTACTCGTGATTTAGAGTTAGCAACTCTAGTATTTATGCTAAAAATATGAAGGCATTATTTGTATGGTTCTAGATTTGAGGTATTCAGTGATCACAAGAGTTTAAAATATTTGTTCGATCAATAGGAGCTAAATATGAGGCAGAGAAAATGGTTAGATTTTTTGAAGAACTATAACTTTTGTTTTAACTACCATCTTGGTAAATCCAATGTTGTGGCAGATGCTTTCAGTCTAAAGTTCTTACACATGGCGATGTTGATGATTAGGGAGTTGGATTTAAATGAACAATTTAGAGACTTGAGTTTAATGTGTGAGGTGAGTGCAGATAGTGTGAGATTGGGCATGTTGAAGTTAGCTAGTGGTTTTCTTGATGAGATCAGAGAAGGTCATAACATGTATGTAGCCTTGGTTGATCGTACTGACATCAGTTAATAAATCCGAAGATGAAGATTTTAGAGTTGACGAGAATGGGATCATAAAGTTTCAAAATAGAGTTTGTGTACCTGAAGTGTATGAACTTAAGAAGACCATTTTGGAGGAAAGTCTCCGAAGTAGTTTAAGTATTCATCTTGGGGATACTAAAATGTACAAAGACCTCAAGAAATGTTTTGATGTCTAGGAATGAAAAGGGACATTGCTCAGTTTTGTTTGTTCGTGTCTGACTTGTCAGAAGTTAAAGGTTGAGCACCATAAACTATCTGGAACGGTGCAGCCATTAGATGTTCTCGAATGGAAGTAAGATAGTATATCGATGGATTTTATGACTCGCCCTGCCGTATACTCTTAAAGGGTTTAATTCGATTTGGGCGATCGTGGGTGAGCTGACTAAATTGGCATACTTCATTCTGATTAAGAACAGTTTTCCATGGCAAAACATGGCTGAGATTTACATCATTGTAATTGTGAGGCTTCTTGGTATTCCATCAAGTATTGTGTCAGACAGAGATCTGAGATTCACATCCAGGTTTTGGGAGAGATTACAGAAGGCTTTAAGGTACTAAGCTAAAGTTTTGTTTAACTTATCATCCATAGACCGTCTCTTTCGAGGGCTTGCGTCTTAGAGCAAGGAGATGCTTGAGACGATTTTCTTGCATTGATTGAGTTTATATATAATAACATATATAATTTGAGTATTGGAATGGCATCATTCGAATCATGGTATGTGAGGAGGTGTAGGACCTCCCCTGTGTTGGTATGAGTTTGGAGAGAGTATTATACTCGGACCATAGATTGTGCAACAGACTACAGAGAAAATAATGATGATCCAAGAGAAGATGAAGGCATATCAGAGTTGGCAGATGAGCTACCACGACAAGCGGAGGTAGGCTCTTGAATTTCAAGAGGGTGATCATGTGTTCTGAGAGTCACTGATGTGATTGGTGTTGGGAGGGCTTTAAATTCTAAGAAGCTAACTCCTCGTTTTATTGGTCCCAATCAGATTTTCCAGAGGATTGGTGTTACTGGTTATAAGGTGTCCCTGACACCGTCTCTTTCGAATCTACATAACATTTTCCATGCGTCTCAGCTTTGGAAGTTTCTTCCTGATCTGTCGCATATTATCTAGATGGACGATGTTAAAATGAGAGAGATCTGAATGTGGAAGCATTTCCTTTCAGGATTGAGGATTGAGAAGTGAAGGAGCTTAGGGGGAAGGAAATTGCTTTAGTGAAGGTGGTCAATGGAGGACCTGCTTGAGAAGTCTGACTTTGGAACTAAAGAGGCGGGTGAGGGAGACCTATCCGGATTTGTTCTCACTAGATAATTTTCAAGGACGAAAGTTCTTTTAAGTGGAGGAGAGTTGTAATGCCCTAACTTATTATTTAAGTATGTTATTTTGTTGTTTGCATGATTTTGTCATTATACGAGAATTGTGGTGTTTTCAGAGTATAAAGGTATTTTAGTAATTTACTAATTATCGAAATTAAGAGATGTGGGAGCAGATAAATAGTATTATTTTAATAATTACTTAAGTATAGATAATAAAATAAAATAATAATGAATGGAGAATCTTGATTAAATAATTATTTAAATTAATATTTATTTTATTTAAATATTTATTTTATTTAAATAATTATTTAATTAATTTAATAAAAAAAGGGTCATTGTTGTGAATAATGGAAAGTATAAGGTTGAAAGAGAGAGAATTGGGTTTATTTGGGCAAAATGCAAGATTTAGAAAAATAGACCCATATATATTGTAAAAGTTGTGAGAAAATTGGGGTTAGAAATCCATTTTTTCATAATGTGAAAGAGTCACATAGTTTTTTGGGAGAACGTGAAGGTTTGGGAGTAAGGATTCAAAGAATTCTCAGGGAATCAACTTTACGATTAATTCGTGGTAAGGGGGAATTGTCTGCACTTAGGTGGCTTCAGGGCTTGCAGGATAGTGAGAGTCCTTACCGTTCTATAAACGTCCTTAAGGATTTGTAGTGGTGAAAAATTGGAGATTAATTTATTAATTAACATAACTCACAAAGCAAGAGTCGCCATCACACTTTATTGTTTCCAAAGGAAATGGGAAAAGAGTGAATAAAACCCACAGAAGTTTTAAAACAAAACTAATAAACAAAGAGACAAGGGTAAAGGGGTTGGTTATGCAATAGGAAGGTGTTAGCACCCACAACATCTATATTACTCTATAAGAACATATTGAAAATCTATATTTGGCTTAAAAACTGGTTGTTTGCAAAAGATTGGAGAGATGAGAAGAAAAATATTTTTTTAAGATTTTGGTGTTTGACAAGACTTCCTGAGCCTCGTGCCTATGTACCCACAAAGTGAAATGAAGGATCAAAATCTTGTAGTTTGTGCTAAAAATAACAAAAGTGTTTGTTTTGATTGATTTTAAATGAAAAGATATTTTGTCATTTTAAGAAGAAAACTCATATAATCACCCACAAGTATGAGAAAATGGACCTTTGCATCACTATTCAAGAAGGACTCCAACTTGGATAGAAATCAACACACATGTCACTAACTCTCTCAAGTGGAAAAGAATCAACATCATTTTAATCATTACTATGGGGATAGGAGAATCACATCTCAACTATGAAAATGATTCATGTCTAATCCTTGAGAAAAAATTTTAAAAAGAAAAAATGCACAAATGGCACAAATAAGTTTGAATGAATTGTGTGTTTTTTATGTCTTTTGAAATTATATTGATATGCTTAGGATGTCTTAGTATTTATTTAAGAAAAAGATTTTGAAAATCACTTGACAAAGTCAAGGTTTATTTAGAAAGTGGTTCAAGTTTGAAAACAAGAAAGTTTTGAAAAAAGGAGAAGATTTTGAAATTTTAAGAAGGGGAGGAGATGAAGAGACTATCCTAATAAAAGTAGTAAAGTGGAAGTGTGTGCAAGTGTACTAACCAGAATCTAGCCAGCATTTAACAAAAGTCAAGACCAAAATCTCATTCTTTTGGAGTAAGCCACAAGTAACAAGCAGATGAAAAACAAGAGGATCCAGACAAACAAAGTCTCAAAGAACAGGGTAAGGCATCCAAGGTTGATTCAAGGCCACATATATCAGAGGAACTCAAGGTCTCAGGAAAGGCATGGTGTCAGATGAAATTCCAAGTTTCAGTCAAGAAAAACCCAAGCATAAGAAACCATAATTCTAAGTCCATAGGTCAAAATCTTCTCAATGCACAAGATAGTAGCCATAGTCCAAGAGAGATTAAAGTTTTTTAGGGTTTTTCCTTTCTTAATGTCTTTAAATAAAAAGAAAATCCCAAGTGGACAAATGAAAAATAAGCATAAACATAAACAATATGAAATTTAAATGCTAAAAGTAAAGGCATAATGTAAAGAGTAAGAAATTAAATGACAAGAAAGTAAAGGTGCAAGAAAAGTGAAATTCTAGGTACCAGACAATCGATGTTACAGTGGATGTTATGACATCCACTACTGAGCAGACTACAGAACTTAACAATAAACAGGAATTGAAAGCAGTAAATAACACAGAGAATTGTTGACCCAGTTCAGTGTAAATCACACCTACATCTGGGGGCTACCAAGCCAGGGAGGAAATTCACTATTAAGTAGAATTAATTTAGAGTCAAACAACCAGTTTGCACTCTTCACTTAAGACCTACCCAATGACACTTCAGCCTAACACTAGACCTGAGTACCTACTCACTCCCCCTCAATCATAGCAGTGATATCAACCAATTCAGTTACAAATAAAATTGAAGACAAACTTCAAATGAACCTTGATTTTGCTTCACATCTTCAATCAAGAGACACAACACTCATGCTTAAAAGCTTAGAGTGACACACACAGAGTACAACTTAAACACACTAGTCCAATGCAATCATACAGCAGATGATTGCTTGGCTCACAAGTATCCTAAGACACTATCACACATGTGAAGATCACAGTACACATACTGAATTCTTCACTCACAAACACTTTGTACTCTCTGTCTCAAAAGCTCTGCCCAGAACTCTGCCAAGAACTCCCTTGAATTAGGATTGCTACTTTGTTATTTATAAGCAGCAGAAAGATCTTGGGCCTTAGTGCAGAAATTAGGTTTAACCCAGTTAAGACCTCTTTTCATTAAGCTGCGCACTAACAGTTTGGTCTTAGGTTATCCTCAGCCATGCCTGGCATTTCGCCTGAGATAACCAAGCTTCCTAAAATGTTTTCTGAAGTATAGCCTGAGCTTCCTCATGCAATATACCAGAACCTAAAACACACGCCCTGATGTCAGTTGCTTGATGTCATAACATCCAGCATTACATCCAACATACTCTGCTCTTAGCTATCCAAACTTACCTTGTAGTACACTCATTATGTATGTCATAACATCAGTCATGACATTCGCACATACATCAATGTTTTTCCACAAAATTCAGCCAATCAAAAACATCTACAAACTCCCCCTTTGGCAAATTTTTGGCTAAAACACTCTGTCATCATATCAGAGAACAAGCAGCAGAAAGTTCATACAATATATCTAATCCTACAGGAAAGCTACTAGCTAATACTACCAATCAACACACACATGTTGTAGTACCATATCTTCTACACACACAAACAATATCAACTTCCATCCACTCATGATCAACCTGTTCTCACAACAGACTAATCCAGACTGCTCTGAATTATGGATGTCAAGACATCCAGGATGACATCCTGAATCACACCATCCTGTGTTACTCCCCCTCAACTGATGCACATAGCATTAGCCAAACACAACCTGCACAACCTACAATCACACACATATCACCCCTGCAACACAACTCAGAGCAGCAACACAAATAATCAGCAAACCTGCTGATGCACAAACAGCTAAACATGCTAATTAAGATCATAACTAAACAAATAGTATAGATCAAATAAGGTTGGGAAGCACATAGTTAGAGGGTTTGGAGACCCAAACTTACAAAACAAAATAACCCAACCTGTCAAGACAGACAATAAAAGCAAAAATCTAAACCAAAAGGAACAAACTAGCCACACCAACAGCAGACCATCAACCCAAACAACAACCCACAAAAGCAGACTAATTACTCTTCCTCCTCAGCATAACTGAATCCAACCTCCTCAATATTAGTTGAGACATCTTTATCTTTATTTTAAGATTCTTCCCCTGACACAGCCTCACTATCAATATTAGTTGCATTTCTTTCAAGACTTTGAATGAAAGACTCTAGCTTGATCTTTATTACAGTGGCAGTATTGATAACTTCCCCTAATTACCTACAAGTTTCCTTTAATTCAGCAATGATCATTTCTTTAGAGATATTGGCCTTCTCATCAGAAGTTAAAACAATATTTGGGACATGTCTCCAGCAAAGAGTTGAAGTGAAGGGATAGTGCAGTCTCTCTCTTGCTAGCAACATCACTAGAGTACAGAATCCCAGGGTATTGATTTAAGATAATCTCACAAATAAGAGAGGGAAAGGCAATGGGTAGCTTGATAGCACTAGAGGTAGAGTTCTTAATAATCTGATCAAAAATGTACCGGCCAAAGTCAAAATTTGACTTTCGCACCTACAACATGAATAAACTTGCCAAGCCCGACAGTCTTGGTGGATGTATGGTTGGTAGGCACCCAATTTACAGCTCAATTCTGTGCAGAATGGCATATTTTACATTGAGTTGTCCTGCATATAGCTTCCCTTTTGATGGCATGTCTTGACTTGATTAGCAGTGATGATCTTGCAAACCTGGTTGTCTGAAGCAGACAATTCTTCCTCACCACTATTTGCACGTCCCAAACAGATATCAACAGCAGGAGTGAACTTCACAAAATTCCCTCTGACAAACACCTTCATGTATTCTTTGATGGTCCTAATTTGTGATCGAATCAGGTATGTTTACGATGAACTCTTTCACCAGTCCTTCATAGCATTTGCAGAACCCAGTGACTGTCTTGAGCAATCCAGCCTTGTTGATTAGGTTCATTACCTTCTTAATTTACAAGGCATCCTTTCCCAATTCTCTTTCAAGAGCAATTCTCCTTTGATAGACATATCTCCATTTGGTCACACTGTTAATAGTATGGAAAGAGATGTTGTCCAGAGGGGCAGCTGGCACAGGTTTAGAAGATTTCTTAGCAGAGGATTTCTTTACATGGGATATTTCAGGAACATATTTCACAACATCCTCATCAAGACTCAGTGTTTTATACCGGTAACTTTTCTTTTCTTGATGCACCCAGCCACCTTGCTCATGTCTTGGGGGGGGGGGGGGGTCAACAGGAGTTCTCTTCTTTTGACTTTTGAAAGGGATTCTTCAACCACAACTTTTCCTTTCCTGGTCATAAGTCTCTTGCAATTCCAAGAGCAACACTCTTGATGAGCTCATCATCTGATGACACATCTTACTATTGCTGGGAACATCATTCATGTCATCATCATTATCAGTATTCTTGGCTTCATCATTATTTTGGCCAGCATCTTACCTTCCTCATGCACCACATAGCTGGCAAGCTTCTCCAGGTTCTCTGTGTTAGGGTTAAGTATCAGTAGAAGGGAACTAGTATTATCTTCAGTGTTCTCACTAGGGATTGGGGTTGGATCAACCTGAGACAGAGGGTTGGTGATCCCATGCACATTGCGCCCTCCATAGAGGATCTTGGTGACCAGTTCCCTGATAGACCTGTCACGTAGGTAGAGCTTTCCATTCTATTAATGTTGTCAGTAGAAGATTCAGGGGTTTTACCTTTAGAAGCTTGTTTTTCATGTGGAGGAGCAGAGTTTAGGCTTCACTAGCATTTCCATAAACCATATTGAGAGGAGCGATATCAAGGACATCATCCAGAGAGATGCTCATATGGTGAGCATTAGCAGTATCATGCTTAGAAGACATAGTGATGGTTCTGAGTGAAGAGAGAGTTTGTGGAGATTGAAGGTAGGTCACAGGGTGGTGAGTACATAGAGGTCGAAGGATGGTCTGAGAATAGTGAGGTATGGTTGCAAAAGAGGAGGGGACTCAATATTTTGACCTATCAGCAAATGATTAATTTTCAAATTACGATTCCCTATTACCATTAATTGCTATAACTCCTCATTAAGACACATTCCCACCTTGCTTCTTAAATTTTCAAATTGAGTAGCCTTGATATTTCTTGTGAACATGTCAACCATTTGTAGCTCAGTATTCCCAAGCTCCACACAATCTTCTCTAGAGTGATGTCTGTTATCCCTATACATGGCTTCATTAGGTTGAATTGGGTTCACATTGATGGCACTAAGATTGCCACAATATAGTGTCATGACATCCTGAGTGACATTGCTCCCTTTATGCTGGTCATCTTTCATGGACTCCATCAAATTCCAGTATAACCGATCTAGATTTCTATGATGTCATTCTTTGAATGTACTATCTTGGCTTTCCTGTCATCCTGACATTTACCACAACCTGTTCTTCCATCTAGAGTTAACTTTGGAGTTCCTCTTACTGCTTCCTTGGATATGGTCTTCTTTATCCTTTGAAGATGTCTACCTGTTTTATGCCACAGTTGATCCTCCTTTTTATCTTTGGTCAAGACTTTGTAGTTATTGTTAGGCTCCCATAAATAACAGTTATTCTTAGCTCTAGATCCCCTCATGACTTCCTCATCTTCTCCATTGGCGACAACACATTCACCTTTAGTGAATTTGACACTGAGACCTTGGTCACAGAGCTGACTGATACTGATAATATTTACAGTCAGTCCTTTCACTAACATGACATTATCCAGTTCTGGAACACCAGGATAGTCTAGTTTTCCAGCACCTTTGATTTCTCCTCTAGCTCCATCACCAAAGGTTACATGACTTGAGGAATGAGGTTTGATGCTCACCAAAAGGTTCTCTATCCTAATCATATGTCTGGAACAACCACTGTCAAAATACCAGTCTTCTTTGGTTGGCATCCTTAGAGAAGTATGAGCTACTAGTGACACATTCTTAGCAACCCATTGTCATTTCTTGATAGGAGCAACTTGTTTGGGTTTGACCTAATGGAGTTTCTTGTTCTGAGCATCCAGTTTGGATTTGACTTGGTGCATGTGGCTGGGAAATCCATGCAGCCTGAAGCAAAAGGCCTTTATGTGCCCAAATCATCCACAGTAGTAACACCTATGCCTTGGTATTTTTTCTTGGTCTAGTTCCTGCTTTTGTTTCCCTGATATTGTGACATTGGTCGTGACATCTGGTTTGACCTCTGATTTTCAGGCTTTGGCCTCTTGCAGCCCGAGATGGGTTCTTGTTTACCAACAAATCCTAACCCAGACATGTCTCCTGCTTTCTGACCCACTTGTAGAATTTCTTCTAAATGTCAGTACCATTGTTTAACATCCTGATGGACTTTGACATCTGATCAAGTTTGGAGTTTAACAACTTGACTTCACTATTGAGTGAGTCTTTTGTTGCAAGATGTTCCTTCTTCTCAGCCTCTAACTTCTTTATGATTGTCTTTTACTTCTCCCCTTGTTGATAGATTTCTGCACTTCTGATGCATAGCTTTTTATATGAAGATGCAAGCTCATCAAAGTTAGCTCATCTTCACTAGAATCATCATCAGATACACATACACTATTTAGTGCAGTGACATGTCTTGCAGACTCTTCTCCTGATCCACTCTCAGAATCTCCATCTGACCAGGTGACAGTTAAGCCTTTCTTCTACTTCTTGAGATAGGTGGGACAATCAGCTCTAATGTGACCATAGCCTTCACATTCATGGCACTTAATTCCTTTACTTTGGTTGGGATTCTCTTCATATTTACCTCTTCTGCTAATGTCAGAGGAGATGTTCTTTACATTAGGTTTGGTCCTTTTGATCTATTCTTTTAATCAGTTTGTTGAATTATCTTCCAAGCATAGCTATAGCTTCTGACAGATTTTCATCACTTCCACCATTGTCTTCATATGAGTCCTCTGCAGTATTTGACACAAGAGTTATGCTTTTGTTCTTCTTTCAACAGTTCACCACATCCCCATCTCAAAGGTTTGTATAGAACCAATGAGTTCATCAACCTTCATGTTGCTGATGTCTTGAGCCTCTTACATAGCAGTAACCTTCATGGAAAATCTCTTAGGAAATGATCTGAGAATCTTCCTCACAATATTTTCTTCAGACATCTTCTCTCCTAAAGCTTCTGAGGTATTGGCAATTTCAAGAATATTCATGTAGAATTCATGAATAGTCTCATCCTCCTTCATTCTCAGATTTTCAAACTTAGTGGTCAGCATTTGTAATCTTGACATCTTAACCTTAGAGGTACCTTCATGAGTTGTTTTGAGGGTATCCCAAACCTATTTGGCCAGTTCACAGTGATGCACAAGTCTTAAAATGTTCTTGTCTATTCTATTGAATAGAGCATTCAAGGCCTTAGAATTCCTAAGAGCCAAGGCTTCTTGCTCTTTGCTCCCACTCTTCTTTAGGGATTAGCACAATTGCTCCATCTTTATTTGTTTTCCACTGGATGTTCCCATCCTGAATTAGCTGCTCTCCAAGCCTTGTTATCCAGAGACCTCAAGAAAGCTATAATACAAGGTTTCAAGTAGTCATAGTTAGAGGCATCAAGAATTGGTGGTCTATTTGTGAATCCTATATCCTTGGCCATAGTACCAGAATTTATCTTCCTAGATCTCACCCAGAAAATAAAAGGTAGGGTGCATGCTCTGATGCCAATTGAAAATTTAGGTACCAGATAGTCGATGTTACAGTGGATGTTATGACATCCACTACTGAGCAGACTACAGAACTTAACAATAAACAGGAATTGAAAGCAATAAATAACACAGAGAATTGTTGACCCAGTTCAGTGTAAATCACACCTACATCTGGGGGCTACCAAGCCAGGGAGAAAATTCACTATTAGTAGAATTATTCAGAGTCAAACAAACAATTTGCACTCTTCACTTAAGACCATACCTAATGCCACTTCAGCCTAATACTAGACCTGAGTACCTACTCACTCCCCCTCAATCACAGCAGTGATATCAACCATTTCAGTTACAAATAATATTGAAGACACACTTCAAACAAACCTTGATTTTTCTTCACAACTTCAATCAAGAGACACAACATTCGTGCTTAAAAGCTTAGAGTGACACACACATAGTACAACTCAAACACACTAGTCCAATGCAATCATACAGCAGATGATTGCTTGACTCACAAGTATCCTAAGACACTATCACACACGTGAAGATCATAGTATACATACTAAATTCTTCACTCACAAACACTTTGTACTCTCTGTCTCAAAAGCTCTGCCCAGAACTCTACCAAGAACTCCCTTGAATTAGGATTGCTACTTTGTTATTTATAAGCAGCAGAAAGATCTTGGGCCTTAGTGCAGAAATTAGATTTAACCCAATTAAGACCTCTTTTCATTGAGTTGTGCACTAACAGTTTGATCCTAGGTTATCCTCAGCCATTCCTGGCATTTCTCCTGAGATGACCAAGCTTCCTAAAATGTTTCCTGAAGTATAGCCCGAGCTTCCTCATGCAATATACCAGAACCTAAAACACGTGCCCTGATGCTAGCTGCTTGATGTCATAACATCTAGCATGACATCCAACATACTTTGCTCTTAACTATCCAAACTTACCTTGCAGTACATTCATTATGTATGTCATAACATCAGTCATGACATTCACACATACATCAATATTTTCCCACAAAATGCAGCCAATCAAAAACATCTACAAAAAGTAAATGGCCATAAAGTAAAAGTTAGCACAATAATATTGTTAATTTTGATGTTAGAGTTAATGAATCGATTCGGGACAAATTTAACACTATGTTAAGCAACCGTAACATAATCTATTAGGAAGATCATACTATGGGAGGCCGGTCAATAACAATTTATGTACCATACATGTTAGAGACATGATAGAGATCATACTCCTAAAATATGTAGCACAAGTAAAAACCAAGGAGGGATCAAGCACTAAGGCAAGGAGATTAGTCCATTACATTAATCATCCTTCATGATATCTTAGGATAAACTTATGCATTAATCCAAAGTACCTTCAATGATCATTGATCAATTGAAAGATAGATTTGAAATGATGAAAGTTCATCAAGCATCAATCCAAACTTCATGAACAAGATGGACACAAAATCATCCAATTGATCAAGAGAAAAGAAAAAGAAGGAGAATGGGAGATGAAGAGAGAAACCAAATTGAATCAATACTTAAGATCCATTTATCATCAATTTCAATCACCTCTCTTGATGGATTAAGGCACTAAACCTATCATCAACCCCAAGCACTAAAAATGAATCAATTATTCATTTAATGGTAGATTTGAATTTATGAAGATTCATCCAACCTCATAAACACCCAAAGTTCATTGAAATTGAGGAAAACTTTGATCAAGAAGTCACGATTCAAGGCAACAACCAATAACCAAGTTATAATGCAACATTAAACAAATAAAATGCATGAAAAAGACTTTTAAAATGATTTTTAAATGGAAATAAAAGATAAAATCAAAATGAAGCATCTAAACAACAATTAAATGCTCAAGAAAATTATGATCAAATAAGATAAACCTAAGGGTCAAAACCTCAAAAGGTCAGATCCAAAATGTTTGAAAATGATTAAAATAAAAATGATGGAAGTTAATTAAAGGAAAATAAGAAGAAAAAAGCAAAATAAAAATGCTAAAAATGATTTTTAAAATCTAAGAAAAACATAAAATGTAGAGAATAATTTTAGAAAATTATGAAAAAAAATGGAATGAAAAATCAATTAGGAGCTCTTTTTAATGATTTTTTTAATTTGAATGAAATAAAAATTGAAATAAAAAAATTAAAATAACAAATGCAATGGCTAGGGAGTAGGTGGCACTACCTGATTGGCTAGGAAATTTAAATTTCCTAACCTTGCGCGCAAACTCACTCGTCTTCAACCTCCGTTCACTTGATTTTGCAGGTTCATTAATTCATATTTTCAAGCTCAAACACTGATCGTGCAAGCTTCTAAACACATCATCATTTATGTCTCTCTACATTGGAGCCATTGATCCTCTCCAAGCAGAGAGAATTTGCAGAAATATGAAGAACCCTAAGTTACTTCAAAGTAAAATTAAATTTCAAATATGAAGAATAAATTCCAGTTAGGTTATGAGAAATGATCAGTGGAACAAGACGAAGAGAATGGTAACATGGTTGGATGAGAATGAAACTTGTATCTACCTTTCCCAAATGATCATCCAGTTTTGAAAATGGTGGAATCAGTTTGATGCTTAGAGGTCATGACAAGCTATGGTAATGCTTTGGTTAGCTTCAGAAAGAGATCGGTGATGGATTCTGGGTGAAGAATTGGATTTGAAACAAAGAGAAAATGAGGTTTAAACTTTCTGGTTTCGAGGAGATTTCGAGCTTCAAAGTATCAGAGATTTCTTGGCTTTCAAAGCTTAAAAAATAAGGTAAAAGCTTCCTATATTTATAAGGAATAAAATAATGAGCTCATATGTGTGAGATGATATCCAAAACGTGTGAATTTATTCTAGAATTTTCTCATTTTTTGCAACTGTGTAAAGCAAGGTGAAAAGCATGATTTAGGACTTGAAATGAGTCATTTTGCACTTATTGGGTTGTCTTTTGCAATTGCAAATGAGTTTGAACATGTGTTGTGGTCCCCAAGTTGAGTTTTAGGTTATTTCTAAAATTGTAGGTCATGGTCAAAACAAAGCTCAGGTCACCAACTTTCAACTGAGGCCATATAAAATTCTCTCGTGCGTTTTGTGATTTTTCTTGAGCCAAATGTTCCTTTCATGGCAAGGAAAGTCAATGCAAAAAGAATCAAATCAATTAGATGCTTAATGAGAAAATGGAAAGCTTGCAAAGTTGAGGAAAATCGCTAAAAATTAGGTCATACATTAGGTCAAACAGGTTATGACCTAGTTTCGTGCAGAAATGGCCTTCAAGATTTGGGGTCCTTGGAGCATGAATTAATGTTTGACCTCTAAATAAAATTTGTAGAGGACATCAAGAAGGATATTTGGCTCAAATAAGCCCCCATAAAAATTGAAAATTGAAGGAGTTATGATCTTTGGAACATAGGCATGCCATACTTGAGTTTTAGGTCAAAATTTTCTAAGTCCATAAAATGACCTCTAATGTCTTTAATTATTTCATGACCTTCTATGCATAATTGGCTTTTGACTTGTGAACAGAAGTTGGAAGGGATGTAAATGAGAGTCATTTTCCCAAATAAACTCTCAAAAACGTTGAAGTATGAAGAAGTTATGATATTTTGAACTTGGACTTGAAATGCTTGACTTTTTGGTCAAACCTCCTTGGACTTTTACTTGCCTTTCAAGGTACATTGGTGATCATATAAACTTAAAATGATGTATTCTTGAATGTCTTTTGATGAAAATTGCAGTGGCTTAAGGAAACTTGTTGATGAAGGCATGGAAATAAACACATGAATCTTTGAAGTTTCTTGAGAAACAAGCTATCAAACCTTGTAACATCTTTGATCAAATGAAGTTGAATGATGCTTGAGACCCTATGCTTTGAGATTATAGGTTACTCTTTGATGAATGGCCTTTCAAAATCAATGGTTTACCATACTTTGACTTGAGGAACTCAAATCCTAACTGAGGAGACAATCACTTGATACTCTTGATTTCAAACCCTAACTTGCAAAAGAAACAAAAGGGACAAGGCATATTTTTGTATTTTGATTAATGTTTAGTGAAATATAAATCATATGAGTAAAAAAATGTAAAATATATACAAAGGGGTGCTTGATGATTTCTGCAAAGGCAAACCCCAAAGATGAGATGGTTAGGAGACAACCAAATTTCTGATCTTGATGCATTGAAAAGATGTAAATGAGGTGAGATCTTAGGGATAGAAATTATGGTATGAAAGGATTTTTATGAGTTACCTTTATTTTCTATTATGTGATAAATGAGCTACGATATTTTATTTCCTATCATGAATTCTATTGAATTGTTGTTGTTGTGTGTTTGCTCTGAGACTCTAATAGGGGATTTGGGATGAATCCCCTTAGGTATTTATGTGTTATTATGAATGTGATAACTCTGCATAGTGATGATATGCTATTTTATTGCTTCGGTTCTTTTGGATTGGGAATTTCCCCTAGGGAACTGAACAACTCTGTTTGGGTTGTTTGATTTCCCAAATGTGTGTTTATGAGAATCTGACTTGTTTTTCCCAAAAAATTTTAAGGCGGGAATATAAACCTATAATATTTTAATTCATATTATCCATGGTTAACCTTCTCTATTTTGGGGCGGTTGGAACTCAATTGAGTGAATTGGTCAAGTTTTTTTTATCTATTTAATAAAGTGAAAAACGAAGAAAATCGCAGGTAACCATAGAAGGGGGTTCAACGCCTTATTTTAAGCACAACTTGAGTTTCGTAAGTCGGTTTAAGATGTTGTCGGTTGCGTTGGAAAGAAATGCAATAATATTCCTCTTAAAGAGGAGAAATTGGGTTTATAGGCACTATAACAATAGCAGTTTGCTAGTTTTTGTACCTGAGACGTAGTCAATTTCAGTATTGCATTGATCATCATGTTTCACGCGTAACTTGAGTTTTGTAACTCCTTTAAGATGTCATTAGTTGAATTAGAAATAACCCTTAATGATATGTTAAACTGGAAAGTTTAAAAATTTTATCATGAGTATATAATTTTTTGTGCTACTTTGAAATCAGGCGTTTTGTTTTAGAGCTTATGCCAAAATTGTCGCGATAGAGTTGAACTGATATGAATAAAACTGGAGTTTTGCAACTCCGCTTGAGGTACAATTAAGTGATTTTAAAAGAGAATTTAAAGAATTTTCAAAGTGGAGATTTTTATAATTTTATCCTAAGTGTATAATATTTTGTGTTATTTTGAGGTGAAACGATTTTAAAGTTAGGTCCAGAGTTTTGAGCAATTTTAGCTGTGGTGACCTTTCGTTACCTTTTTGATGAGTTAAAGGTCCTAATTTATTTGGTTAGATTTATTATAAAGTTATCAGATTTGTTGTTGAGTTTGTTTAGAGTTGGATATCAGACTATATAATACACTTGAATTAAGATTGGAGCACTCTTGACATTATAAGCTTATCTTTGGAGTAATTTTGAGGAAAACTGGCTACCATGTTCTTAGTAGAGTTGTCACTATTGAATCTTATCCTTAGAGTAATTAGGTACTTTAGAGTATCTTTGGGGTATTCGAAGGTTATTTTGAGCATTTCCTAGAGTTTTTGAAGTTCGGGAACCCTTCAGTGATATTTCGGAGCATCTTGTGACATTAGAGAAGTCCTTTTGGTGACCTTAGGGTCCAACACAATTATAATAATAATGAGTTTTTTAGAAAATATGAGATTTTGAAAAAATTACGAGTCTTCGAGACTTTTTGAGTATTTTGAGCAGTGTCATGAGTTAAGGACAATTGGTAATAATATAAATTTACCTTTTGTAATAAATAATTTATTTATTTTTGAAAATACATTTTTAGTTTAGTAATCTAGAGAGGAATAAGAGTGATGACTTTGAATGACGTTTTGAGCATAGTAATCCAAAGAGGGATTATAGTGATGGTCGAATTAAATTATAGGTTCAAGAGTGGAACCTTTTATGAATGATTGAGACTTGTATGTTTTTATTTTTTTCAAGTGATGATTATGTTGCATGTTATGTTGTTGTGATCATGTATTCATGTATTTCGGTGATAGATAGGACTTCGGTCCAATGATGGCCTGGTTCAGATAGGGACTATGGAGGTCTTACGTCCAAAAAAAAGACACGGTTCAAAGGGTAACCAGAGATATGGGAATATCCGTAACATACCTCTGATCTCAGTAATTTTGGTACCACATGCATTTGGATGGAGATGGTGGCAGTGCATTGCATTTGCATCATGATTTGTCTGATTGTGTTTGAGTGTGAGAGTACACTGTTATACTCGTTATTATTTGTTAGATGCATTCTGCATTGTTGAATTTCACTGTTAATATTTATTAGATGTATTCTCATCATCTGTTTGTTGTTGTGGCGTTTTTACTAATTGGGAGTACAACCAATCAGATACATGAGTAGCTGCTGAGTTAGGGGATGGCTTTAATCCCTTTAACTTTTATCATTGAGTCTTAGAGGAGTCGCTCTGATATGTAGCACTGAGGTTGGGATGTCTTCAATCATTTATGTTTTGTTTCATTTTGTTGGAGTTGGTTGTTGAGACTTTATGTCGGACTTTGTTTAATTTCCGCTGCTTATTTTGCATGACTATTTGGTATTTTAAGTTTTTATGTTTGGTGACACTCTAATACTTGACTTTTATTTGAATTATTTTATTAAATGTCAAGTCAGAGATTATGGTGTTATAAGGAGCGCCAAAGTAATCAACAGTCTGAGACATTTGAGTTGCTAACTGTTGATAACTATGATTCGTATTCTGAATCCAAGGGTTAAACATAATGCGTACTTGTCGAGTGAGCATGTTAACCATTTCATGGATACTCTCATCCACTTGTTGTCTCATAATCATCATAGAATTTGTGGTTACATGTGGCATCACTGGAGGGACGGATCTTGCCCTTAGTTGTGACTGCAGATTTCGACTAGCATTACTGATAGTAGACCCAGAAGTCAAATGAGAATTAACTAGCAACAACATAGTTGCGTTATCGACAAAAGTTGACGTATTTGAGTGCAAACCCACCATCATCGTAGTTGGCATACCATAATGTTGCTCTCGATTTAACATAAGCAATATTAGACTCGAGCCATATGGTCTAAAGTTACTTGCCATAAATTTTGCAACACTTGGTGATATGGGGATACTCGACGCTATTGACGAGGGAATTATTACCATATCTTGCACAATCGAAGGCACAACCATTGTACTTGTTATGGAGGTGCTTGATCCAATTGAAGATGCAACAATCGTGCCTACGGTCGTAGAATTGGGTCGACGTTCTTCATTAGTATTGGTATTTCTGGGGTTTTTCATTCTAACATATCTTTTTATAGTTAGAACGAGAACTACCTTATTAGTTATTTTACCACTTCTCAATCTCATAAATACAAGGTATTGAAAAGTTTAACGAACAAAAAAATTTTAAACAAAATTTTGCACAAAAAAAGGTCCCACCGGGCGTGCCAATTTGTTTACCGTGAAATTCGATAAACAAATACAATTTTGATTTTACTTATGGGATTAAACTCAAAAATATTCCAAGATAAAGTTGTGCAAAAATTGTATGTTTTGAAAGATTTGACAATGAGCGTCAAGAAAATCGAATAAAACAGATAATGCAATAAAGTAAATGAGTAAAAAGGAAAAGTTAAAGAAAAAATGAACTCTATAAATGGAATGCAAGTACATACATTGAAAACTCGTTTCTCACTTTTACTGTTGGATACTTTGAGTGCGTAATGTGTAAAGTTACAGACCCCTAAAACTACAAATACTCACTGCTTATATACTAGTCCTAATATAAACCCATATACAATGATCGCTTAGCAAAACTTGACATCTGTTCGCCTTCGTGCATCTTTCGTCTTTGATAGATTTTCACGTGTTCTTGAATAAAACTGTATGATTTTATCCATACTCTTCGATAAAAACACCACAGCCACGTCAACTAAAACCCCCAAATTTTACTAAGTCTTTTAACTCGACCAGGATCTTCCATGGACCTCTCGACCAACTTTCCAAATCTCCTTCTATAGGAAAATCTCGTCAAATAATTACGTGGTCTTCTAATCGAAAGTGACCATTTCGACTATGGGTGAAACCTTAAATCGTTGTCATAGCCAGATTTGTTCCTAAATTCTCGCATTTATTATCAATATCAAAAATATGAAGTAACAAAGAGATAATCAATTGATCTCATAATCGCAATCATTCGGAAGGTTTCATCATAAGAAAAATTTTGTAATTTTATCTATCATGTTTATTATGGTTTCCTTTAGTGCATTGCAATCAAAGACTAATCAACCGACTTCCTATATCCTCAAAATGTCTATGATAGAACTAAGAGAGAATTGCTATCTTAATCGAACCCTAAATGGACTTGAGACCAGTTATATCCTCATTAAAAAACCACGATTGTCTCTATATCATCGCGTATGCAAGAATGTTACTAGTAATCTCTTGATCTTATTAAAAATGTGATAATGTAGTAAAACATTGTAGTAATTGTTTTATAAGATAAGGGGTAGTATAATTGTTAGTAGTTGGAGTAGTGATGCAGAAGGATGGAACTTTCCCAGAAATCGAAGGTAGATCGAGTGTAGAGAGTGGTGGGTCAACTGACAAGAGTGGTGAGCATCACATGGGAAGAGTCAGATAAAGCAAGGAAAAGGGAAACAGCCGGAAAAGAACGAAATAGTAGCAATAAAGGATTAAAAACAAAACACTTCACACAACATTATGTGTTTGGTTTGGGTGGAGGGTACCTGCCACTGCAGAAAGACACAGGCACGCGTACAAATGCACTCTCCGGATAAGGTACCCTTGGCTTTCTTCCACTTGGATCTAGTACTATGTTTCTTTTTTAACTTAAATACTAGTGCTTTTTATTATTTTAAATAAACGTCATCTTCACTCTTTTAAATTGTTATTCTTGTTATTATTCGGGTGAAGAAAATTGCTAACTCACATGAATGATATTCTTGTGGTGGATGAAAGATGGATTTGTTTTTTATGTTTTACAATTGGACGGAATTGATTAATTCAAATGGTTGAATCAAAACCAACCACTTCGACCTTATCTCTACTGTAATTTGAATGAACCATATTAAATTGAGATAGAACTATATATATTCAAGTTCTAGTTGTTTCAGATAATATCATGGTAACTTAGTTGATTTGATGAAAGTGGAATTTGCAAACATTCTGGCATTTAAATTAATGATTTTGATTTAACGTTTATTATGGACCTTATTAAGATATCTAAAATCCATAACTCTAAATTTAATCATATTCATTTGAGCAGACATATGTTAACGTATAATTTGTTTGATGATATGACAGTCTTGTTATAGTTGCATGCATAAATAAGTATTTTTTAGGAGAGGTCCATGCCTGCTTTAGAGGTAATAACCTTATGTAGGTATAATGGTATCAAGACAAATATTTTTCCTCCTAACATCGGTCTATAAATATCTACACTTTTTAGGCTCATTGTTGTGAAACAATGCCCAAGAAAGCAGAGTATGGTCGGTTTTTTAATCAACAAGAAAACCACAAGGTAAAGAGAATAGAAGAGAAAGACAATTTAAAATAGTTTAAAACTGAATTCTTGATTCAATTACACATTAGGATACAATGTTTACAATTAAATCTCAACCACACTACTTTCTCCACCTGAATGGAATTATCACGAATTGATGGAGAAGTGAAAACAAGTATGTTATTTATAAGAAAACTAAACTTTAACTCTTAACTAATATACTAAACAATTGGTCCAATAGGATGGTCCAATTCAACATGCTAACTTAAACAACAAGCTAATAAATTTATGCATGTAAGAATAGACTTCGACTATGACATACACATCTTCGACTTTGACAGAGTTTGCTACAACATTGACTTATAACTCATAAGCTACAAATCTCCACCTTGGAGCAAACTCTGAACCACAAAATCAACTAGTTGTCATCATGCAATCTTATTAGCTGCATATAGTAGAAAAATTTGCAACTTTGCAATGTCTTGGTGATCATATTAACAACATTGTCATCAGTCAAAACCTTCAGCACTTGGATTTCTCCACACTCGATTATCTCTCTAAAGAAATGCAGTCTTACATCGATGTGTGTGGTTTGCTCATGATAGGCTAAATTTTTCGATAGATTTATGGCACTTTGACTATCACATTTAACAATGATAACTCAACCTTGAAATTTCAGCTCCTTAGCAAAATCTTTAAGCCACAATGTTTCTTTCACAAGTTCAATGAGGGCATATACTCTACTTCAGTGGTTGATAAGACAACAACCTTCTAAAGTGTTACTCTCCAACTGATTAATGTTCCAAACATAGTGAACACGTATCCATAAATAGATTTTATAGAATTCATATAACCTGTATAATCAGAGTCGACAAGTCTTTCGATTTCAACTTTGCTATCATCATCATAGGTTCCACCATAAATGAGAACTCTTCTAAGAGACCCATTTACGTACCATAGAATCCACTTTAATGTTTTTCAGTGCGCCTTTCCAGCATTGTCCATGTACCCGCTTACAATGTTCATTGCATATGATATGTTTGGCTCGTACATACCATAGCATACATCAAAGAAGATACTATAGTAGCATATAGAATGCTATTCACATATGCTCTTTCGAATTTAGTACAAGGACTTTGAGTCGTACTCAGCTTAGACTGAGGATTTGTCGGTGTTACAACAGTCTTTGAATTCGACCTACCAAACTTGTCGAGAATCTTCCGTAGGTATGTCTCTTGAGATAAGCATAATCTCGACTACTTTTTATCTCTCTGGATATTAATCCCAAGAATCCTTAGGGCATCTCCCAGATCCTTCATGTTGAACTCCTTATCGAGTTCAGCCTTCACCTTCATAACATCTTCGACAATGTTGCTTGCTATAAGGATGTCATCCACAAAAAGCAACAAAATAACAAGTGAATTTCTAGGTCGAAGTCTGAAGTAAACATAACGGTCAAATTGGCTCCTCATGAAACATATGTGTGTCATGAACTTGTCAAAATTATTATTCATTGTTGAGGAGATTGTTTTAGACCATGCAAATACCTATTCAGCTTGCACACATAATCCTCCATTCCTTTTTTGCATACCCTTTAGTTTGCCTCGTCAGGATTGTTTCATCTAGATTAAGATACAAGAAAGTTGTCTTCAAATCTATTTGTTCAAGTTCTAAGTCGAACTTTGCCACCATGGCTAACAACATTTAAATGGATTTATGCTTTAAAATAAGAGAGAACACATCATTGAAGTCGACAACCTTCTTTTTGAGTGAACCCCCTAACAATCAATCTTGCCTTAAATCGCTTTGGAATCACTCCTTCAATAACTTCTTTAACCTTGAAAATCCACTTACAACTGACTAACCTGGTACCTACAAGTTTCTCAATCAGCTCCCAAGTTTTATGATCATGAAGAGATTTTATCGCATCATCCATAACTTTCATCCATTCAGTCTTATTTTGACTCCGCATGGCTTCTTTGTAATCTCTTGGTTCTTCATCCAAAATCTCACTTGTAGAGATTAAGGCAAAAGCTATGAGATCTACATAACCAAGTCTCTGAGGTGGCTTGATGACTCTTTTCGACCTATCTCTTACCAGTAGATAGTCATTTTCAATCTCCTCATCTTCACTAGAAACTTGTGCATCTTCTTCGAATTTATATGGGTTATGCAATTCAGCATCACTGTGTTCCACCTCAATAAGAAACTCTTCTTGTTCCAGCTTCTCTTTAGAGATCTTTGCATTTCGACCATCATCATCAGTTTTCTTGAAATCCATATCCGCTTCATTGAAAACTACATCTCGAATTGTGATACACCTCATGTGACCTGGCTCTAGGCAACACGGCCTATAATCTTTGACTTCATTAGGGTATCCATGGAACATACATCTCAGATATCTAGGTTCGACCTTGTCTTGCCTAATGTGAGCATAAGCTAAGCAGCCAAATACTCTAAGTTTGTCAAGATTGGATGGATGTCCCGACTAGACTTATTCAGGTGTCTTCATCACTAAGGCATTCGAGGGGCACCTATTTATCAAGTATGTTGTTGACATATAGCTTCTACCAAAAACACCTTCTTGAATCCTGCATTAACCAACATACATCTAACCCTTTCTAGAATGGTTCGATTAAACCTTTCAGCCAAACCATTTTGTTGGGGAGTACCTGTAGTAGTTATGTGCCTTACAATACCAGACACAACACAATATTTGTCGAAAGCTCCATTCAAAAATTCAAGACCATTGTCGGTCTTCAACCTCTTGGCCTTCTTGCTAGTTTGGTTTTTGACCAGAGTCTTCCAACTTTTGAAATTTTCAAAAGTTTCATCATTAGTCTTCTGGATGAATATCCATAATTTTCTGAAATAATATTTAATATGAATAGGAAATACTTTGCATGTGAGTGTGAAGGATTCCTTGCAGGCCCCAAAAGATCAAGATGGATATAATCAAGGGATCCATGTGTTCTTTGTTTCCCTTTTTTAAACATCACCCTACAAGATTTACCAAATACACAAGGTTCACAAAACTCCATTTTTTCGACCTTATCACCACACAACAGATTTTGTTTTGATAATTCGACCAAACCTCTTTAACTGCATGGCCATGTTTCTTATACTATAGCACAGTCTTCGACACAGGTTTTATGGATGTCACATCTTCTGAACCACTTACAACCTCAACCTCAAGAGTATATAATCCATTTTTCTTCTCTCTTCTCAAGACTTCCTTCAACCCCTTTTACCTGTTGCACCCCAAAATTTGCCTAACCTTTTCTTACTTGGTTTATGTTTCATTTGCATTAGCATATCATTGATCTAACATTTGCATGGCATAGCATTGTTCATTTAACAAGGGATCAAGTATGGATCCTATCTAGAGGTTTTATGCAAGCTTGAGAAGTCACCATAGTCATCAGGAAAAGGGTTGGGTCCCTAAGGAATTCATTTGTTTGTATGAGGTTAGTCTCCTAATTTGAGGACCAATGGAAGATCATCAATGGATGGTAAGGTCTTGACCAAGGTGAGAGGGTGTAAGTAGAGCTCAGTGGAGTGCCTTGAAGGTCATGGTGGAGCTCAATCAAGTCATTGTGCCAAGTGTGAAGAGCCAAAGTTGAAGTTGTTGCAAGTAGGGTTTTCATCTGAGTAATCCTAAGTCAACTGACCAATTGAGGAGGATCAAAGCTCAATTCTAGGTCTTTGTAATCATGGATAGTTGTGTTGTGACACATGAGATAATATTCCAAGACCTATGCAAGAAAAGTTCAAGGTGTGAGGAGTTGTTAAATTAGGGTTCTCATGGTAAAATCCCCTATTTAGTGCCTAACTTCAAGACCACTTATCTCAAGATACAAGTCTCATTTCCACTTTTGGTCAACATGAAACTTGTAGATCATGCTCTTAGCTTTAATTTGAGTTCTATAAGTCCTCCATTGGGTTTATAGAACTCAAGTTATGGTCCAGACAAGTTACAGGTCATATGAGGAATGTGAAATTTCTCTATGAAAGTTCACCAACTTCCAAGGAACTTTTGACCTAGAAGGGTGTTTCTCCTAAAATTTTGGCCAACATGAAATTTGTAGGTATTGATCTTAGATTTCCAAATTGTACTATAAGTCTTCCATATGATTTGTAGAACTCAAGTTATGACGTTTACAAGTTAGGGGTATTTTGGGAAAGTAAGATTATAGGTCATTTGGCATTATAGATCATTTTCTCCTTCTTGCAAGCTTCAAATGCAATTTTTTTCAACACAAAATATGATCAAAATGATGTTTTTAGGTCAACCATATATTCATGATGAATTGATTTGGATTTAGGTGAGACTTGGTTTGAAAATTTTTGCAAAAGGAAGAAATTAAAGGCATTTGGTTGAAAAATTCATGATCAATTCATTTGTGCTCAAAATGGACCATATGAATACTCATTTTGATCAGAAAAAACAATTCTAAACACTTTGGCAATTTTAGAATTTTCATTTGAGATCAATTTTATGATGATATGGTTTGTTACTTCACAAGTAAGTTACACTTCATAATTTGATTTTGTGATAAGTTCAAGCACTCAAATCACTCCAAACACCCTCACCAGACTACAAGGAGAAGATTGCAAGCTTCTGAGGGAAGTTTCAAGTCAGAACATGTGCACACCATGGCTAGTTTTGTGAAGGAAATTTGAAAATTGGTTTTTCTGTTTTGGGCTTCAATTGGACCCCTAAAGCCCACAAACCAATGGTATTTAAGCTCTGTGAGAGGTTTTGCTCCATTTTGGAGATCATTTCGCACCAGAACCAAGGATTGAAGTTGGAGCTTGAAGGAGAGAGTTGAAAATCGTGTTTTCATTTTCAAGCCAGATCCAAGCAAATTGAAGTTAGCAAAGTGTTTCTCATCAAGCATTGAAGCAATCTGCATCGTTTTGAAGCCAGACTCGTGTTCTAGATACCTCAATTTGAAGCTCAAAGTCAGGTATGTAGTTTTCAAATTTGCACTGGTTATAGCATGATCTGAGCATGATTAGTATGTGGATAGGTTTTGATTTAGGATGTAGATGAAATTTGGATCAGAAATTTGAGGATTAGAGACAAATTAGGTGATGACATAATTTCTGTTTGGATGCGAGTTGATCTGATCTTGAGGCTTTGATTCAATTGGAATAGCATGTGATGATCAGTGTTAGATGAGGATTATTTTTGTACCATTAGTTTGAGTTTTGGTGAGAATTCAGATTGAAGTGCATTTTGAGATCTTCGTCGTGTTTTAAATTCTAGTAGGATTTAGAGGATTTGAAGGTGATATTTGAGATCAAGACGAAATTTGGAGTGAGATGATGTTAAGTTTGAGGAGTTTCCATGACCTGTAAGTGTGTGCTCACCGGAGAAGATGACCGGAGGTCATCTCCGGCCGCCATCTGCGAGCTTCCCTCCATTTGAGGATTCAAATGAAGACGAAGGTTGTGAGGCATTGGATCTGGCTGGAATCAGGACTTTGTATGCTCATCGTGTGACTGTGTTTTAATCTGAGGATTTGAGTTTTGAACATGAAACGCTGTGTTTCATTTTTTGACCTGGCAGCTACGTGGCGTGTGAGGTGGACAGCGTGAGAGCCTTCAGATTAGATTACTAAGTCAATCCATCCAACGCGCGTGTTATTTTCTGGTTTATTTGATTTTCTTATTTCATTTTCATATTATTTTAATTGCATTTTCCTATTTTAATTCATTTTAATTTCGTTTTTGATCAGAAAAATATGCTCATGCTCCTCTTTTAATTTGTGATTTTTCTATGCTGTTAGATTTAATTTTTGATGATTTTGAAATTTAATTTGATTTTTCTCATTTTTGATATTTCTTTATTTTTGCATAGTTGACACATCTGTTTGTTGATTTTTGTTTGACCAATTGGCATTGAATTTGGCTTTGATTTTTTGTTAGATTGTAGATTAGAAATGCATGTTCCCTCAAGAATTTTCTCTTGATTTTTAGATAATCATAGGTTCTGTTTTAGATTAGAGTTTTAGGGCCTTCCCTTTTATGGTTTCCCTTTAACACTCTACAATTTAGGATTTTATTAGTGGCCTTAGAAGTTGAATTAGGTTCTGATATTTGAACTATAGGTTCTTAACACTTGCATGTTCCCTTAGGAAAATTTGTAGATTTTTAGAATCTAATTTTCTATTTTAGATAGAATTTGCAATTAGGTTGTTCATTTTATGCTCCTAACTTGGTGCTTGCTTTGTTTTGCCTTCGTTGGTGGCTTTTGGTGCTTGGTGAGCTGGTGGTCCTTCTTGGATGGTGATAAGGGCATGTTGTAGCTTTTGTGGAGTTGATTGTGGAGCTTGGCTTGGAGTTCTTCTTTCCTTTTGATAGCTTTCTTGTAGCTTATAGGAATTAGGGTTAAGGAGAGAGTTTAGAAGTAGTTTCTTTCTTCTTCAAACATGGATTATTTTGATTGCTTTCCATTCTCATCCTATGATTCAAAGTCCTCATGTGAAAGTCTCATCTCTCCTTTGGAGGGATGTGTGACATTTTACAATGAGTAGAACTTTTGAGGATGCCTTTCTCTGATGAGTGGTTGAGTGTTAGGTGGGATTCCTTTGATTTCTTTCCTGCTTCCCATTATCAAATACTCATCTTGTTGATTCTCTTCATTCTTGGTGGAGTGGCTTGGTAAAGTTTGAAGATGGAGCATCCCTTTCCTTCTCTTGAAGATGGTGTGGACTTGAAGAGCAGTTACAGACTTTGGATTGGATTGTTGTCAGAAGATTGCTCTGCTGTGGAGATTGCTGGCTTGTTTTCCCTGTTTGTCTATTTTCTTCTTGTTCTACTGTATTGATATGATTTTCTTGGAGTGTTGCATTAGATTTAGGCTTCATGTAGATGATCATAGGCCTAAGAGCATCTTAAGGGTTGAGCTTCTCCCCTTGCTTGTATTGCATTAGAGGTTGAGTTTCTCCCTCTGCTTGTATTTTTACTGTGTGGCTTTGCTTGCTGGTATTTGGTAGAGCTCAGCTCCCTTGCCTGTGTGGTGTGTGGCCTTTGGGCCTTGTTTGTTTAGAAGTTGAGTGCGACTCCTTCTACTTGTGTGATGCATTGCATGCATTTTATTTACAGTAATTTCTTTACATTTATTTCTTTTGTCGTTTGCTTTCCTTTGCCATGTTCCCCTAGGAACTCTGACTTCTCTTGTTCAAGAGAAGTTATGACAGACATTAGGGTCCTAACCATGCATGATAACATTAGGTATTTCCCTTCTAACCTCAACCATAGGTCCATTTTGCATGACAACTTTAGGATTGGATCAGTTCCCCTTTAGTGCGTCGTTTCTCTTCTCATCTACAAACAAAATCAAAATACAGTAATAAAGGTTAATTGAGGTCGTACGCTACGAGCCTTAAGCTACTTGAGAAAGGATTGTTGGAGAGTTTCTTTTAAACAGTCTGGATGTTTAGTGTGGTACCCTTTGGGTGACATGCGACACATTCACTCTCAGGTCATAGTCTCTAGTGCGATGACAGTTGCAAACATCCATAAAAGATACTTCTCTAGAAAACAGAAAACAAAGATCAAACTCTTTTTGTCCTCTTGGACCTTTAATCCCTTGGGAAACCTTTTTCAGAAGGATAGTTCTGTTAACTCCTGGTTCTACCGCAAACGGTAAACGTCTAAGTCTCCAATGGTCGAGCTGCATACACCAACTGTTGGAACCGTCTGTTAACTTTACTTGGATAAAAAAGACAAACCTGTGTCTCTCGTGTCCCGAACTACGTTTGCTCTGATCTTTCACGCCGTGTGAAAGTACGTAGGCACAAGATGCGATATCTTGGCGAGCAACCTTTCCCCGTAGTTAGGCGAACTACGTTGACTCTGATTTCTCGTTCCAGACGGGAATACGTAGGCATAAAGTGTGACGCTTTTCCGAGTCATTTTCTTTTCTTTTCAGACCAGACCTCTAGCGTAGATAGATGTAACAAACCCGTCAGATAAACACAACAAGCATGGATCCCATCGAGTACGATGGACGTGAGGGGTGCTAATACCTTCCCCTTGCGTAACTGACTCCCGAATCCAGACAATGGTTGTGATGACCTTGTCTTATACCTTTTCGTCAGGTTTTTTCCGATTGTTTCCTTTCCCGCTCTGAGGGATAAATAACGAAAGGTGGCGACTCTTTTGTCTTGTCGGCCTCGTTTTTTCGCAGTAGCGACATTACCCTTAGGATGTTTTACTCTCCTTTGAAAATATATCCTTTCTTGTCGAATTCACCAAGAGAAATCAAATTCTTAAGATTAGGTACATACCTGACATCAGTCAATAGCATTATTAACTCATCATGGAGCTTGAATCTTACAAATTCAATACCTACAATTCCTCAAACACGTCTTTGTTTGGAGTCATGTGCTAAGTATACCCTGAATCCATAATCCGCTCCTTACTAGAGTCACTGCTTGAAACCACCAGGACATCAAATGATTTATAAACATCTTGCACAATGGTTGTGTAATACCCCAAATTTTGCCCTAAGATTAGTCGTTTCATCTTGCATCCCATTTCATTTAGCATTGCGTTTAAACTAACCACTAACGGGTTGTGCAGTTGGTTAATTGTTGCAAGAAAATATCATGTGGCGCGCTCTTTTAGTTTACAGGTTTTCTAGTGCCACTTTATTTTGAATGAATAAAATAGCACAATTGGCAAGAGACCGTGTGTAAGGAGTTCTGAGTGTGAGAGATCGAGAGTTCGAATCTCACGTTCTTCACTTTTTGTTTTGTTTCTTTTATTTTTATTCTATTTTTATTCTATTTTTATTCTATTTTTATTCTAATTCTTTAGCTTTTTTTTCTGTTTATTTTAATTCTTCTTTTTTTCGTTAAATATAATAAAAAAATATTTTATAATTAAAATTAAAACCTTTCTTTTTATTAAAACATTTTTTTTAATATTTATTAAAATCTTTTTTATTACAACCTTTCTTTATTAAAACCTTTATTAAAGCCTTTGTGTTTCAAAAATCAAAACCCTTTGTTAAAATTAAAACCTTTTTTTTTAAAAACCTTTTCTTAAAGGTAATTAGAGACCCTTTTTAAAAGGTAATTAGAAACCCTTTTTAAAAGTTGATTAGAATATTTCTTTAAAAATATTAACCAAATGAACTTTTTCTCCCAAAATTAAAAATCTTTTTTAAAAATAAATTAAAGTTTTTAATAAATTGCTAACCTTTTAAAACATAAAAATTAAAATTAATTTTCCTTTAATCCTAAATTTTTCTTTCTTAAAACTAAATTTCTCACCTAAAAAAATTTCTAAAATTCCTAACCTTTCCCGTTTAATTTTCATCTAACATTCATTGTTTCTCCTTTTTTGTCCTTGGTTACTAATTTCGCATTTTATCATATTTTCATTTTTTTCCGGTTGTAATTATGCGAGGCATCGTCGCAATTTATTATTCTTGCGTATTGTTTTTCATGAATGTAATTTATGCGAGGCCATGATCGCAGTTATTTTATTTTTTCGCATTTTTTTTTGGACTTGTAATTTACGCGGGTGATCGTCGCGATGCTTTTTTTTACCGCTTTCTTTACTTTCCATACTTTAATTTCCGCCATATAATAATTTGCCATGTTTTGCATGTTTTACCGCTATTTTCCCTTCCGAAGGATTAGGTCTAGCCGTTTGACCGCCGAGTCAATAACCCTAATTTTTTACCGTTTCCAAAACCCTAATAGCCTAGGCGTCCCGCCGTGGACGAAACTACCCTTTACCCTAGCTTTAGGTCAAAGAGTCGTCGTACTCTGTTTTAGGGTTTCCCGCCCTGGAACACCTAATTTAACCCTAATTTTCAATGACAAATTCAACGTTCCAACGTAGAAATAGGAGTTTTAAGACTCCACGTAAGCTTATCCTTAAGATACATTTACTTCCCCTTGAAACCTTGACCACAGTCAAGAAGTTTCTAACCTCCTTTTCGAGGGGAACTACGATTACTCTGATTCCATTCCTTATCCAGGATACGTAGGCACAAGATGCGACGTCTTGCCGAGTAAACTTAGGACTAACCCTTAGGTCTTTTAGGTCACTTTATCCCTTAGCTCAGTATATATACATCAAACAGATAATAAAATAAAAAAAACATACAATAAACAAAAGGTTCCTGTAGAGTACTACAGAAGCTTAGGGTGCTAGTATCTTCCCTAAATTTAACCAACCCCTTACATAGGTCCCTCCCCGCATTGTGTTTACGATGGAAAAATAGGTTTTCCCTCTTTTGACCTTTTCCTTCGGATAAATCAAAGAGCGGTTGTGAATTAAGAATTGTGATTCAAATTAATTAATAGTTTGATATCCTATTTCCACCGCAACAGGTTGCATTACCATTATCCTTTCCACCATGATTATTCAGACGTTCAGGGTGCACCTTTATTGTATGTACCTTCTTCATTCAATGATAACACCTAATTGTAGGAGTATTACAACCATAAGAATTTTGTAGAACTTTACCCTTCCTCTTCTCAAACCTACCATCTTTCTTCAAGAATTTCCCCTTAACAGACAAACCTTCACCAACAGAAGATGGTTTGTGCTCCTTTCATTTGTTCAAATCCTTATAGTACAAGGCTGATTGAACTTCTTCAAAGGTCAATGAATCTCTTCAATACAATACAGTTTCTATAAGTGAGCATGAGACCTTGGTAAAACACACAACATTAGCAACGCTTGATCTTCATCATCAATATTGACTTTAATATTTTTAAGATCAAGAATCAAATTGTTGAACATATCCAGCTGCTCAGCCATGACTTTGTTTTCACTCATCTTGACTGAATACAAATCTTGCTTCAGATATAGACGATTGACCAAGAATTTGATCATATACAAACCCTTGAGTTTTCTCCATACACTCGTCGTAGTCTTCTCCTTTGAAACCTGCCTCAGAACCTTATCACCAAGGCTCAAGATGATTACGCTGTGGGCTTTCTCAATCATCATTGTCTTTTCCATCTCTGTTAGGGAAACATCCATCTTTTTTATCTTTTTAATGCTTCTAACAAACCCAGCTGAACCAGTAGGGCTTGCATCTTCAACACCACAAACCGAAATCATTCACACCGTCAAATTTTTCAATCTCATACTTTGTTGACGGCATCTTTTTATCCATGCTCACCACACTAATTTGTCGTGAAACGATGCCCAATAAAATAGGGGATGATCAATTTCTTGATCAACAATAAAACCACAAGGTAAAGATAAAAAAAGAGAAGAGAAGAGAAGAGAAGAGAAAGACAATGTAAAATGGTTAAAAACTAGATTCCTGATTCAATTATACATTAGAGTATAAAGTTTACAATTGAATCTCAACTACATCACTTTCTCCACCTGAATAGGATTACCAAGGATTGATGAACAAGTGAGAACTAGTATATTATTTATAAGAAAACTAAACCCTAGATTTCAACTAACAAACTAAAGAATTATCCCAATAGGCTGGCCCAATTCAACTTGCTAACTTAAACAACAAGATAACAAACTTCTGCATGCAAGAACAGACTTAGACTACGACATGCACATCTTCAGCTTCGAGAAAGCTCTTCGACTTTGATAGAGTTTTCTACAACACTAGCTTATAACCCATAAGCTACACTCATTAACTATGTTGTACTCATTCTAAACGGACCAAATTTGAGGTCGAGACTGGATATGAACAGTCTCCTTTCAAGTCTAGCTCGACGTAACCGAGTTGAGGCTTGTGATATCATACCTTCCTTTCCTACCTTTTTTTAAAGCTTTGAGTTTTCTAGTTTCTTCTGGTACAGGTTCGTCCATTCTCCTCTCGTTCAAAGTGTGGTGTGAAATAAGCTTCTCTCTCCCACGTTTCATTTTGACTTCGGATTTTTGTCATTCTCTTTATGAACTAGTCTTTGGATTTCGACTGGGATTAATTTGGTATGGGATGCTTGCCTCTTTCTATCATTTACTCTAACATTCCAATCATTTTTCGATGGTCTACAAACTTTAGGTGTCATCTTTCCTAGATATTGGACTTAATTATTTTGTCATGTGAAAATGTGGGTACTCATCTTTTTCTCTAGAAAGATGTCGATTGGTATTTATCCTTTGGTTTTTTACCAAAACCTTTTGTACATTGAAGTTTTGCATAACATCTCTTATCAATAATAGGACGTGGGAGTTTGAAACTCTGTTGACCATATCTTTCTCGTAGAATGAGATACGTAGTCTTCCTATTACGGATGGTTCTTTTGGTGATTCTGATCTTGGAGCATCATCTCTTTTAGTTTCTTCTTTATATGGTTTTATGAGATCCCTCATAAAAAAGGAAACCCTCGTGAAACTACCCTAGTTGTAATGAGTGCACCTTGGTCCGGATAGAGTTGACTTACTCGGTCGACCTCATATTTCATTTCCTATGGGTTTGTCTGAATGTTGATAGGGAAAGTCTCCCACAAACTCTAGGGGATTCCTCGAAATTCATCCGGATGGGTAAGTTCTCTCATTCTCTAAATATGTCTTCGGCCATCATGTAAGTGACCAATAATTTTCTTCTTATTCATTATCAAAATGTTTCTCCTTATTAGTTATATGCATTACTTTTCTTCTTTTTCTTGGTGGACTTTCATCCTCTGGTCTCTTCTTCTTTAATTTGTTTATGTCTTGGTAGGAAAACCTAGACAACCTTCCTTTTCCAACTAGGTCTTCAATAGTTTCATTCAGCTAAAGAAACTCGTCTGTGTCATGGTCATTGCATCAATGAAAATGGTCGTATTGAAATTTGTTCATTATGAGACATTCTTAGTTAGACTTTGGTATTTCAAATTACTCCTCTTAAAACTTGTGTTTCCTTGAAGCTTTCAAAGGAGTGTAATCTTTATACCTTGATTATGGTACTCCTTTATCTTCTCAGTTAGTCCCAATTTCTTTTTTATCTTCGCATCTTTACTCAGCATCATGTCTGATCTCATTGTTTGCCAATTATCGCTTTCTCAAACCCTCTTTCATAAATTATGTAACATCCTAATTACCCCGACAAACCTTTTTTTTAGTTATATCAACAATAGTTATTTAGAATAAATAAACATTAGGGTTTTACACTTTAAAAACTACATATATAGATCAAGGAAGGATAATAACAAGAATCTCAAATAAACAAGTAGCTGAATCGAGTTGCACCAATAGCAATTTAAAATCCTCGTCGGTGTTACAATATCAGAGCTACAAGTAGTTACATCTATTAGCTAACATCAAGGTTTGCCAAAACAGGAAATAACATGAAATCAAGAGAGCATCATCTACTAGAATCAGGTCACTTCTCAAACACAACATGTGAGTCACCTGTATAAATTTACAATTCAGACACATGGAAACAATAAAAGGGTAAAAGATATGTTCGATAATTAATGTTGGCATAATGCCAAGCTAGCTGCAATAAATTTGTTCAACCTCTTATTCCAATATTCAAGTATCAATTACAACATTGGACCGAAGTCCATCATCACAAGGCAAAGTCCATAACCGTAGGACCATCATCATCGTTTCTCATGAACCCATTCAAGAAGTTATCCTTACGGATGTGTTTACACAGAAAATTGGTAAACAATCGCTAGTCTCTTATTAAAGGTTATTTGCATGATCACCTAGAGAATCTTAGGACATGGTGCTAAAGACTTTATTTTGTACTTTTTTGGATAGGAAGAAGCAAAGTCGAAATAATGCTGAAAAAGAGTACAAATATGCAATTTTGACAACATTAAAAGGAAAAGGAAAGAAACTTGCGAAGTAAATATGAAAAAGTAACGCAATAAAAGAAAAGATGAAAATAAATTGGCAAAATCATAAAATAAATTGAAAACTTTGCATTGAAATAAAAGGTGGTGTTTTAGGATTCATACATTCTCTCAATGATAAATCTTTTGTCTAACGCTGGTACTTTGAGTGTAAGTGACATTTTGTAATGAAATGAACACCATAAATTTATACAATAGAATCCCTATATATACAAGTATCAAATAACTACTTCCTAAGGCTCACATCTTCTGTTTTGGCCACATAGAAGTCTGCATGCACTTCGCTTCTGCATTCCCTTCGCGTGTCCTTTAAAATGGAACTAAAAGGCTGTTACTTGTGTTTGAATAGAACATTTACACGCGCAAATAATTGTTAATTCGACACGCCTGATGTTGTTAAACATGTTGATGACGTAATGTATTCAAAACATTCCAAAAAAATGTTATCTTTTTCCTGAGACTTTCAGCGATGTACACGTCATTAAAGGTCCATATGCCTTTAACCTTATCCTATGCTTGTACTTTTTGCTCTTGTCAAAATTCTCAGCTAATAGGTTGTAACCACAGAATATCAATATTCATCGATTAATAGATATTCCTCAACCTCATATAAAGAAGTAACTCAAAGTCATCATCAATGGGCATTCGTCAACATCTTCTAATTGAATAGATTGAAGTTTATCGTTCAACATTTAGGCTTATGCCCTCACTCGTAACTCTAGTCAAGACAGCTACCACGTATTACAAATACTCTTATAAGTTTGATAGTACATAATTACGCAAGTCCCTTATTTTACAACATTAGTACATGAACTCAACTCTTTTCAACCTCTCACACCGTTATTTCTAAATTCATTATTTAACCTCGGCCTAAGTTCCAACTCACAATTTTATTCATACACCATCATCAGAAAGATAATTCATCACTTATAACATCCACGTTTGTAGTCACTCTAATACTTATCGAAAACTAGACTTACGTCTTGCACGAAACCAACCACCCTACATAACACTAATTACCACACCCGCAACGTTAATCACCCATATGACCCCATGAAAATATTGTTACATGATAGTTTTGTGCTATAGCTTTCCATCGCTTTAAAATGCGCCTTATTCAAAGTCATGAAACTCGAGTTATGGCTTTATGAAATAACTACTGCCTGTGGAGACTTAGCTACGCATCCGGCCTAAAAAATCAGATAACTGCTACTATTGTATCATCATAGACCCCATTTTACTATTTCAACAGGAGCAATATTGCATTAGTTTTCCAACACAACTGTTTGCACCTCAAGCTGACTTATGAAACTCAAGATATGCGTAAAACAAGACAACCAATAACAATGAAAACTTTCCCATGCCTCTGGTATAAGAACTAGATAAATGTAATTGTTGAAACACTCTCATACCCTATTTTCTCATTTCAACGGAAAGATGATTGTGTAGCTTTCCAACACCACTAACTGCGTCTCAAACAGACTTAGGAAACTTAAGTTATGGGGATTACAAATTCATTGCGTTCAAGATCATGCAAATGTTGCACTCACAATAGTTAATTCAATGACTCACTTACTCATCTCTAACTCACGGGAAGCTTATAACCTAAATTACTCATCACACTTTCACTACTCATCGCTTCTGACTTTTAACTATTTTGGAAAAGACGTCAGAACAACATCGGTGCAAAAATTCAAGTTAATCGTGAACCCAATACAAAAAACTAGGGCCTATTACGGTCGTCCGTAATAGCCAACACTTATAACATCCACGTCTGTAGTCACCTTAATACTTATTGAAAACTAGACTTACGTCTTGCACGAGATCAACCACCCCACATAACACTAGTTACCACATCCGCAGCGTTAATCACTCATATGACCCCATGAATATATTATTACAGGATAGTTTTATGCGATAACTTTCAAACGCTTTAAATTACGCGTTATTCAAATTCATGAAACTCGAGTTATGGCTTTACGAAATAACTACCACCCGTGGAGACTTAGCTAGGCATCCGGCCTAAGAAATTAGATAACTGCTACTAGTGTATCAGTCACAGACCGTGTTTTACTATTCCAACTGGAGTGATATTACATTAGCTTTCCAACGCAATTGATTGCACCTCAAGCAGACTTACGAAACTCAAGATATGCGTAAAATAAGACAACCAATACCAATGGAGACTTTTCCACGCCTCTGGTAAAAGAACCAAAGAAATGCAACTGCTGAAATGCTCTCAAGCCTAATTTATCATTTCAACGGAAATATGATTGCGTTAGCTTTCCAACACCACTAATCGTGTCTCAAACAGACTTAGGAAACTCAAGTTATGGGGATTACAAATTCATTGTGTTCAAGATCATGCAAAACGTTACACTCACAATAGTTAATACAACGACTCACTTACTCATCTCTAACTCACTGAAAGCTCATAAGTTAAACTACCCATGACGCTTTCACTACTCATCGCCTCTGATTTTTAACTGTTTTAGAAAAGATGTCGGAACAACATCGGTGCAAAAATTCAAGTTAATCGCAAACTCAATATAAAAGAACAGGGCCTATTACAGTCGTTTGTAATAGCCATTACGGCCCGTAATAGGTCAAGCCTCGCTCCCCCAATTGTTCAACTCTAGTACAAACAACTGGAGGGCTGCTACGACAGCCCGTAACAGTTGTTACAGCCCCAAACCCCCCGGTTTTCATTAGTTAAACCTCTCAATTACATCAATTCATCACATACATGAATAACCATGTATTAACACATCAATATAACACAATTTTCACACATATAAACATAAATCATCATATTTTTTCATACGAATAATCAATGATCTAAAATAGATTAAGGAATCTCCACTATAGCCCATAGATACAAGTCAATTGCCAAATAGTTTCTCCTCTTACCTCAATTAGCATGATAATTTAGACTTTTAAGGTTGAGAGAGTTTATTCCTTGCACTTGTTGTTTTTAGGTTTGCCCCCTTTTATTTTTTTTCACATAATAATACGTGAATTCTCAACTTCTCTTTATTCCTTTTATAAATTAAACCTATTTTCTTTAATTCTAATTATTCGCACCACTTTGCTTATTTTCTTTTTAACTCCCTTTTTCTCCCCTTCTATTTTACTAATACCAATAACAACTCAAATCATCATGATAATTTGTTTTTATCACTCAACACCTCACCTATATTCAATTATAATTAAATTCTCTCAATTCTCATTAATATATATAATAATAATTAATTAAATAAAATACACTTTATAAACTCAAAATAAAAATATTAAAATAAAAACCTGGGCATTAAAAATTACCTTGTTAACTACTAACTTTTTCTCATATTGTAAATAATTTTCTATCTTGGATAGCAGACTTATCAAATTTTGGGGGGACTTTAATGTCGATGCTCTCGACAAATTTAGGTCCAGGTTTGAGTCTGAGACTTATTAGGTATTTCTTCATCTAACCATGGCACTTTTTTACCAGCATTGTTTCTTTGTTGAACCCTTTAATATAAAATTGTATTGTCTCATGATTCTCTTGCCTAATAGATCTCAAGCTTTCTACCTACTTGGGTTGCTTCTGAACGTTGTAAAATACGCAAAGAAGTGTTTATGGAGCTCGCCCCATGAATTGATAGACTTGTTTCTTAGCCCTCTAAAACAGGTCATGGCTCTCGCCTTTAAGGTGACGATAAACAATTTGCATTTTTTTTATCTCTTCCCCCATAATATTTAGAAGAATGTCAATCAGTTTCACGTGTTTACTGGAATCAGTGATTTCGTCGTAAGTTCTCATCCTTAACTATTTTTGAAGTTTCCATCAGATGGAATATTCATTGATTCTTCTGCTGAAAGCATTTCGAAAACTAGTTTCTTCCTCTTCTATGGAATTGTTGGAGAGAAAGTTTTTGGCGATGATGATCCTGAGCCCTTTCATATAAATTATAAGATGTTTTGAACCTTTCATACAAATTAAAAAACATAATTATTGTTTTATTAAAAAGAGAAATTATGCATGACTACAATATTTTTCTTCATTTATTATAGATGAAAGAAAATTTTAAAAAATTGAAAGAATAAATAATACTCTCTCCCTCCGTCCCAAATTATAAGACATTTTAACATTTCACACTAATTAAAAAACTGAATTATTACTTTATTAAAAAGACAAATTATGTATAACTTTACAATAATATTCCTCATAATTACATAGGAGAGAAATTAAAAGAGTTGAAAAAATAAATAATAATAATAAATACTTGAGAATATATTAGAAAAAATGTCATTAGCATTACATTGAAAATATAAGATGATGTATAATTTAGAACAAATTCTTTTAACAAAGTGACTTATAATTTAAAACAAATTCTTTTAACAAAGTGCCTTATAATTTAGGAGAGAGAGTAATTAATAATAAAGGATACTTAAAAAGAATTATTAATATTGTATTAAAATTATAAAATAATTTATAATTTGAAATTAATTTTTTTTACAAAATAATTTATAATTTATGAATTATGACTAATGGAATACTTGCTACATATATCAAGAATGCTTGGAGTTGTGTGTTGCTCTTTTTTTTTCCCGGTTGACCATTTCCCTATGTCTGATCAGAACTCATCTTTTTTATCTATAATTTCATCCTCACTTTGCAAATATTTAGCCACGCATTTAGAGTCTATCCACTAACTTTACACCAGCTATATCCTCACCAGCATACATTACTACTCTTAATCTAATGCATTCACTCTTCACTATTTCCTCACATGCTTTCATAACTCCACGTTCACCTTCCGTTTTATGCATTCTGACAAACTTATATACAAGCTCCATAAACCAATTTATGGACTTAAACAAACTCCATACGAATGGTTTGAGAGACTCAACATAGTTAATATACGTGGATGACATCATAGTTGAAAAGTGGCTATTGGATAACTAGATCCATAAACCATTGGTTCCACCATAACTACTTCCAGTAAACTCAGTTACAATATTAGGCAAGCACAGAATAAAATACTGCACTACAATTTACAATCATCACTGTTGATTTATAACCAAGCCCTAATTTCCGTACCCCGTACGCCTTGTGATAGAAGAGACTACATTAATATATTTTTCCTTTTCATAACGAAAATATCACCAAACCCTATACTGGATGCCCCCGTCCGAAAAACAGAGGGAAAAAAATAGAAGTAAATGACTAACAAACTAAGAATCGTGATAAGAGGGTTTCATCAATCAATTAAATTAAACCAACAACAATCAATCAACAAAGAACAAACTCATAACACCCTAGAGATTGATTGATACGCTTTTGCAGAAAACTGTTAGTAAGAATTTTCATTCCCTGCCTGCCACAGCAACACAAAAGGAAAATAAAGTTCAATTGTACACATACAGTCCCCACCGAACAAGGGGAAAAGTAAAGACATAACCAAGACTTCAAATTCAGTAAAATAATAAAAAGAAAACTAATGCGTTCCAGGTTGTAAAGAAAACAAATCTTCCTAATTTCTACTGTTAACTACAGCAGGAAAAATCAAGATGAATAAGGAAATTAGAATTAAGATTATTGGCAACGTTGCCTCCTAGTGTACATTATTTTTTAGAACAAGCCTCCTATTATACATTGAAACGGTTGGTACAACATAATAAAAAAGCTTCATCATCTTCAGAAATATAGGCTATTAATGCAACAGGAAAAGACTTCATTTCAGAACAATCCATAAATTATTCCATGTATGTAAAGTCCAGAAACTACATGGAGGGTTTGTATTCTCTCCGGCTCTTAATAACTACCTTCTTCCTTGTATCAAAATCAAGTTTGTCAATATCAAAAGCGGTTCCTAGATAGCCATACAAGACCTTCCTTTTCTCTCCTTTTTTCTCATCAACCTGCACAAGGTTTGGATTGTTTTCATCATCCTTTCCTAACGATTGGGCGTGCACACGTGTCCAATCCTTGCGTCCATGATTTTCCTTCTTAAAGTGTTCAGCAAGCCGCATGGCCTGCTCCAAGCCTGATTTGTCATCGGCAAATTTAACCACTGTTATGCCCAAATGACCTTCTTTTCCATATAATGCCTTTGATTTGCCACCCACAAATCCAAGCTCTGGAAAATGTATGAAAATCAGATCGAAAATTTTTACTTTGTCAAAAGTTTATTATTATTAGAAACATTTGAGCGCAAAATTCAAAAGATCCAAGATTTTCTCAAGTGCTTGCAGAATATATTTCAGATGGAGAATGATGGAGAATAATATGGAACACAAATAAATAAAGACAGAACTAGAGCAACCTTAATACCAAAGCAACTTAATATCTCTAGATTTTTCTAGCTATATGAACTAGAGTAACCTTAATACATCAAACTTATCTTGTAATCAGTTACTTGCTTTAAATGGCTCTATACTTTTCCATTTTGTAAAGTCCTACGCGTATAAATAGGGCTCATCAGAAAGTGAATTGCCGCCAGGCAATAACAAGTTTCCTTGAGCAATCAGGGTTCTCTCTTTCTCTACTTTTTCTTCTATATCCCTAAGCCAATATGAATAATTTGTGATGATATTATAGTTCAAAATCGTGCAGCATTGGCCTTAAATGCTTCTGTTCAAGACACACAATGGTATGTTTGTCTAGGAAAATCATAAGTGTGAAACTGCTGGAAGTAAAAAGGAGAGAAGGGGCTTAAGACAAACCATCTATATCATGAGAATATAAGATGCTTAAATAAAACAGATTTTAAGTTATCTAAATCTCCATCCCACATTCATTCCCACCGGTATATACAATTTATCCCTTTGAGACAAAATAGATCAATGTCTTACCTAATATTACTAAACCCAAATGTAGATTTAAATAAAATCGGCTTCCAGAGTATTTGTAATCAAATTAAATAATCAGCTAAGCACTTGCAGTAAAATTATAGCCACAATAATAAGCTAAACTACCAAGCTAATAAGTAATAAATAAGAGGACTGAGAGGATGCAATAATATGGGAAGATATATAGATAGATAGATATATACACCAGTCATTAAAAAAGGTAGAGAAACATCTAATACGGCAAGGAAAAGCTTAATTCAAATGAGTACAAAGATAATCACTCCATTTGCATGACATCGGGTAACAAAACACACAACAAACTCAACATACTTCATATGAACATAAACAGAAACTGGGCCAGAAAGCACATAGAACATACCAACCCCTTTTCCCTGTTGAAGCACATGCAATGGTAGTATATCATCTAGATAAAAAATGCAAACAAACTCCAAGTCTAGTTGAAATATTTGACCTAAAATCATCGTTAATGCTACATGCAAAAATAAGAACATGGTTAAGCATCAACCAGGTTTATGTACAGATTTGAACTACACTAAATGAAGAACTAACCCACAATAATGCACACCTACTCTCTTAATAACATCAGATGTCAATAAAAGAACGGATGCATGTGCATAAAGGTACTAACACATCTTCCATGCATAAATTAATAGGTAATAACAAGTGTGCACATGCAATTCAACATTTTCAATCTCAATGAATAAACGAGTGCCCGATGCAAAATAATGCACACCTACTCTCTTGATTGTATTGTAACATTAGATGCCAATAAAAGAACAACAGACACAAGTGTATAAAGGTAAAACCACATCTTCCATGCATAAATGAATAGGTAATAACAAATGTGACATTTTCGATCTCAATGAATAACTGAGTGTCCGATGCAAAATAGCTTTGCATCGACTAAAATGATTTCATAAACAATATAAATATATTGATGAAGTGTCTCATAATATTAAGCAGTTCAGGCCGCCCAATCTTTTGTCATTAAAATATCAACATAGGCATGTGTATAAATGCACAACTACATGTGTTTGTAGTTCTGTATCTAAATGAACAAGTGTGTTTGTTCACATTTCACACTCAATTCATAGGACTTAGTTAAGAAACAGCTAGAACAACATCATGAAATGATGTTAAGAGATGCTAGAGTATACTATAAGTATAATGGACTACACTTAGTAGCCTAACCCTATGTACCTAACTGACCAGGTAAGTTACAGTACAACCATACTTATTGTTGATCACACAGCATAGCACAACTGTGTAACTAATTTGGTGAAGTTAGTTACAGGTAGTTAGAGCTAGTGTGTAGGATCATCCAGTAAATGGATGGTATATAAATGGAGCAAAGCCAAACTCCACTGAAGGTGGGTCATGAGAGGTTGCAACTAGCAAGTGAAAGTAGAAGTGAGACAACAAGAGACTGAGATGAGAGAGAAGAAGGATGGAATTGAAATAAAATGAAGATATTAAGTCTTGAGTCCAAGATGAGAGAGAAGATGGGAAGGATTTGAAACAAAATAAAGATATTAAAGTCGTACTTAAGTTTGTAGGAGACAGAGAACTAGCACAAGAGTTCTCAATGGACAGAAAACGGAAAGCACAATCAAACTCAAGACAACAAAAAGCAGAAGCAAAAAAATATGGAAGTAAGAAGACACAAATCTGTGGGTTGCAAAGCAAGGTTCAACGTAAAATATGCAATGCCACAACTTCCTAATGGTGTCCTGTTAAATTTCCATCATCACTGTGTCATTAACACTTCTTAACAATACTGACATCAGTGTACATGTATAAATGCAGAGGAGCAAAAGTATCAGCACCCTCCAGAAATTATGCAGACTGAGTGGAAAGATCTATCCAAAACATCTCTCTGTAGACCAAGCAAACAACATTGAAGCACGTCAAGGGAAATTAAAAATAATATAAAAAGAATTCAGTATGTTAAATTACAAAGATAAAAATTGTAACACGTGATTCAACTCAGATCACAAATATGGTCTAAATTCAACACAATGGACATATTTAGGGAAAGTCAACAAGCCTGGCTCGTGTAAAAATCTTAACCCACTCAATCCTAGATTAACAAACCAGCAACAGAAGGAAAAAGTTCAAAGAAATTCCTAAAACCGAAAGATAGGCCAAAGAGTTAGTGCTAGCAACTGAATCCTGCACAAATAGTGATGCGATTCGATGGATACGCGAATACGTGAAGTTTTTTAAATTCAGAATAAGTTAAAGCCTAAAAATGTGAACAAAAATTTTATAAAGATAAAAATTATGCAGACTGAGTGGAAAGATCTATCCAAAACATCTCTCTGTAGACCAAGCAAACAACATTGAAGCACGTCAAGGGAAATTAAAAATAATATAAAAAGAATTCAGTATGTTAAATTACAAAGATAAAAATTGTAACACGTGATTCAACTCAGATCACAAATATGGTCTAAATTCAACACAATGGACATATTTAGGGAAAGTCAACAAGCCTGGCTCGTGTAAAAATCTTAACCCACTCAATCCTAGATTAACAAACCAGCAACAGAAGGAAAAAGTTCAAAGAAATTCCTAAAACCGAAAGATAGGCCAAAGAGTTAGTGCTAGCAACTGAATCCTGCACAAATAGTGATGCGATTCGATGGATACGCGAATACGTGAAGTTTTTTAAATTCAGAATAAGTTAAAGCCTAAAAATGTGAACAAAAATTTTATATGGAAGGTACTTGTAAAGAAGATCCGTTGATCATT
>CAWUDS030005187.1:0-60337 GCA_963859935.3 Lathyrus sativus | reverse complement strand
ACCACTACGGGAAAATAATAATGCCCGATACAGGAAAATAACTTCGTCACCACTACGGGAAAATAACTCCGTCACCACTACGGGAAATAACTCTATCCAATACAGGAAAATAACTCCGTCACCACTACGGGAAAATAACTCCGTCACCACTACGGGAAATAACTCTGTCCGATACAGGAAAATAACTCCATCACCACTACGGAAATAACTCTGTCCGATACAGGAAAATTACTCCGTCACCACTACGGGAAATAACTCTGCAAATACAGGGAAATAACTCTGTCACCACTACGAGAAAATAACTCCGTCACCACTACGGGGAAAATAACTCCGTCACCACTACAGGCAATAACTCCGTCACCACTACGGGCAATAACTCCGTCACCACTACGGGAAAATATCTCTGCCAAATACAGGAAAATAACTCCGTCACCACTACGGGAGATAACTCCGTCACCACTACGGGAAATAACTCCGTCACCACTATGGGAAATAACTCTGCCAAATACAGGAAAATAACTCTGTCACCACTACGGGAAAATAACTTCGTCACCGACTACGAGAAATAACTCTGTCACCACTACAGGAAATAACTCTGCCAAATACAGGAAAATAACTCTGTCACCACTATGGGAAAATAACTCCGTCACCACTACGGGAAATAAGTCTGTCCGATACAGGAAAATAACTCCGTCACCACTACGGGAAATAACTCTGCCAAATACAGGAAAGTAACTCTGTCACCATTACGGGAAATAACTATGTCCGAATACAGGAAAATAACTCCGTCACCACTACGGGAAAATAACTCTGTCAAATTCAAGAAAATAACTTTGAATACAGCTTCTCTGCCTATCTTTGCAGTAGCTAACTCCATCAATCAAATGGGTAACAAAATACTGGTCCAATCTTCAAACTTTTAGCGCGGACATGGCAGCAAATCTGAGAAGGACTCTACTGGGGATTTTCTGAAACCCAAACGGCCAGACACCTACTTCGACTAGGCGGCAACTTCCAAAAATTGATTCACGAAATCTTTTGATACTGTCATAACAACAATTTTGAAGAAATACTCCACTGGAGGGGTACGAGAAACTAATCCAAGCAACTCTCTGGTGAATAAGACAAACATTATCATTACACGTCTCACGCTGAGACCTTGCTTATCTGGTAATTAATCTGAGCAAGAGCTCCCTCCACCTGCAGGGAAAACAACACTTGAAAACAAAAGGTTAACCAACCTTGCTTATGTTTCAAAATGCGTATGTTTGACAATGGCGTAATGCTCCATTCGACATGGAAATGCTACGTCTGCGGGTAGATGCAAATATGATGATATATGCAAATGCTAATGCAGGCTCAAACTGCTGAGAAACACTTGGTATGAAATGGCTAAGAACGAAACCAACTCCACTGGGGATGAACGGGTATCATAAAGTATTAAAATAAATGTCGGAAACAACAACCAACTCTGCTGGGGAGAGATTAGACATTTGAGAAGAAAACACAAACCCTGCTGGGGGAAAGATGCGACCCTTCTAGGGGAAGAACTACACTGTCGGGACACAACCTACAAACTCAAAGCTACAAACTCTGCTGAGGACAATCATCCTAACGAAAGAATGACAACCTGCGGGGAAGGGAATAACCATCCTCTAGGGAGGCGTCCTCTGCCGGGGATATTGATTTTGACCTGCTGGGGATATCCTATGGACAACTTCCATGAGGATACTCTTCAGGCGACATTCCTGGTGATACTCTCTCGGGGAGGACAATTCCACATCTGGTAGGAATAAGCACCATCTCCATTCTCTGGGGATAAGATACAACTTGCTAAGGAACGACATCAACTGAAGCCAGGCCCTACGCCAAAAGACTTTGGCTGGGGAATACAATTCCTAACCGTTTGCTTCAAAGGTAAGGACCCTGCAAAACACAAACGAAACAAAAAAATCTACACAACAAAATCTATCCGAGTTAATATCTGTGACGTTCATTCAGTCAATTCGAAGTTTTAGCAATTATTGGCAAGGGCCAGCAAGTTTATGCAAGTGCAAGTTCATCAAAAACATCGGCGTTTTTCACAAACAAAACAGTAAAGAACAAACATCAAGTACTGAATAACATGCTTTATTGAATGGGCCTGTAAATAGGCAAAGCTTTGTACACTGGATGTAACTACTGAAAAGAGGAAGTTACGCACAAGAAAAATACAATATATGCACAAGAAGCACAAAGAAAAATACAAAACAAATTTGATATTCATGTCGGCAACGTGGTTCAGACAAACACCATGAGCTGATTCTCCTATGACTCGCCCGACTCTGGCGCTTTCTCGGTACTCGATCTTCGGAAGAGATTGTTTTAGATGAACGACCCTCAGGTATTCCCAAACCACCAAGCAATGCAGTATCAAACTCGGACCGCAGTCATTTGCTTTTTTCAATCCCTAACTTTTGCGTGAATCGCCTTTTGCGGGTTTTCAATTCACCGGGATACCCTTTTTTGCTGAAGTCACCCTTTTCAGGTTTTGGACTTCGCGGGTGTACATCCTTTCAATTTATCCTAACTTTTGCCCGAACCTTTTATTCCTTTTTTATGGTTCGCCGGGATGCCCCATTTTTGCCCGGACTCTCTTTTTTCTGTCCAGTGGGTCACTTTAAGCAAAGTATTTTTTAACTACGTCCGAATTCACAGGAGACGTAAAGTCCTCACCATCCATGGTAGATACCAACAAGGCTCCTCCAGAGAAAACCTTTCTGACGACATACGGACCCTCGTAGTTGGGAGTCCATTTGCCCCTGTGATCCGATTGTGGTGGGAGAATCTTTTTCAACACAAGATCGCCCGTCTGAAAGCTTCGAGAGCCATACCTTCTTATCGTAAGCTTTCTTCATCCGGCTCTGATACAACCGACCATATGCGAGAGAAGCCAGTCTCTTTTCATCCATTAAACTGAGCTGGTTCAGTCTATCTTTTGCCTGGACTCTTTTTTTTCTGTCCAGCGGGTCACTTTAAGCAAAGTATTTTTTAACTGCGTCTGAATTCACAGGAGACGTAAAGTCCTCACCATCCATGGTGGAGTAACAACAAGGCTCCTCCAGAGAAAACCTTTCTGACGACATATGGACCCTCGTATTAGGGAGTCCATTTGCCCCTGTGATCCGATTGTGGTGGGAGAATCTTTTTCAACACAAGATCGCCTGTCTGAAAGCTTCGAGAGCATACCTTCTTATCGTAAGCTTTCTTCATCCGGCTCTGATACAATCGACCATATGCGAGAGAAGCCAGTCTCTTTTCATCCATTAAACTGAGCTGGTTCAGTCTATCTTTTACCCATTCTGCCTCATCAAGTTGTACATCGCGTAAAACCCTCAAAGAAGGGAATTTCAACCTCCAATGGTAACACTGCCTCCATGCCATACACCAATGAGAAAGGGGTTGCCCCGGTTGACGTGCGTACCGTCCGTACGATAATCGTGCAAAGCGAAAGGAAACATTTCATGCCAGTCCTTGTAAGTCACAACCATCTCTGAACAATCTTCTTTATGTTCTTATTGGCCGCTTCGACAACGCCATTCATCTTGGGCCGATAAGGAGAAGAGTTGTGATGCTCGATCTTGAAATTCTGACACAGCTCTATCATCATCTTGTTATTCAAGTTTGAACCGTTGTCGGTGATAATCCGCTCTGGGATTCCATATCTGCAGATGATATCTCTTTTGATAAATCTGGCTACCACTTGTTTGGTGACATTAGCATAAGACGCTGCTTCCACCCATTTGGTGAAGTAATCAATAGCTACCAAAATGATACCGGTGTCCGTTTGATGCCGTGGGCTCAATCTTGCCAATCATATCAATTCCCCACATCGAGAAAGGCCACGGTGATGACATAACATTCAAAGGGCTCGGAGGCACATGAATTTTGTCCGCATAAATTTGACATTTATGACACCGCTTCGCAAACTTGAAGCAATTTGTTTCCATCGTTAGCCAATAGTAACCTGCCCGCAACAGTTTTCTCGTCATTGCATGTCCACCAGCATGCGTACCAAATGTAACCTTCATGGATCACTTCCATGAGCAACTTAGCCTCTTTCTCGTCCACACATTGCAACAACACCAAGTCGTGGTTTCTCTTGTACAGGACGCCATCCGGATTCAAATAAAAATTGCTAGCCAATCTCCTAAGAGTCTTCTGATCTTGACTGGACGCCCCAGCCGGATACTCTTGGTTCTTCAGGAAATTCTGGATATCGAAATACCACGGTTTGCCATCGGATGTTTCCTCAATGGCGAATATGAAGGCGGGCTATCAAGGCGAGATATAACAATCCTGGGAGCCTCATTCTAAAAGTTAACTTTATACATTAAAGACAACATCGCAAGAGCGTCGGCCATCTGATTTTCTGCTCGTGGCACGTGATGCAATTCTACTTTGTTAAAGAAAGGCAACAATCTCCTTGCATAATTCATATAGGGTATTAGATTGGGCTGCCGCGTCTCCCATTATCCTTTAATCTGGTTGACCACTAGAGCAGAGTCCCCGTATACATCAAGATATTTGATTCTCAAATCAATAGCCTCCTCAAGACCCATGATGCACGCCTCATATTCAGCCTCATTATTGGTAACTGGAAAGGTCAATCTGGCAGTAAAGGGAATGTGCGTCCTTGAGGAGTAGTGATAATTGCCCCTATTCCACTACCATAGGAGTTAACAGCGCCATCAAATATCAACTGCCATTTGGAACCCAACTCTGGACCTTCATCCGGCAATGACTCATTACAATCTTTCATTTTCAAGTACATGATATCCTCGTCAGGAAAATCAAACCTCATTGGTTGATAATCTTTAATTGGCTGCTCCGCTAGGTACTCTGACAGAACAATAACTTTGATAGCCTTTTGAGAAACATATTGAATATCATATTCTGTCAGCACCATCTGCCATCGAGCAATCCTCCCGGAGAGTGCTTGCTTTTCAAATACGTATTTGATCGGATCCATCTTTGAGATTAGCATGGTTGTATGGTTTAACATGTACTGTCTCAAACGTTTGGCAGCCCAAGCTAGCGCACAACATGTTTTTTCGAGCATTGAGTAACGAGATTCACAATCTGTGAACTTTTTACTCAAGTAGTAAATCGCATGCTCTTTACGTCGAGTCTCGTCATGTTGACCGAGAACACAACCCATAGTTTCCTCAAGACCCGTCAAATACATAATCAATGGTCTCCCGGCTACTGGGGGTATCAATATTGGAGGTTCCTGCAAATATTCTTTTATTTTTTCAAACTCCCTTTGACAATCTTCATTCAGGTCACAGCCTGATTCTTTTTCAACAATTTGAATAATGGATCGCATGTAGCAGTTAGGTGAGATATAAACCGAGCAATGTAGTTCAACCTCCCTAAAAAACCCACGCACTTCTTTTTCTGTTTTAGGCGTTGGCATTTCTTGTATTGCTTTTATCTTAGCAGGATCAACCTCAATTCCTTTTTCGCTCACAATAAACCCCAATAATTTACCGGATCTCACCCCGAAGGTGCACTTGTTAGGATTCAGCCTTAGCCTAAATTTCCTAAGCCTCTTGAACAATTTCAGCAGATTAACCAAATGCTCATCCTTCGTCTGGGATTTGGCAATCATATCATCAACATAAACCTCGATCTCTTTATGCATCATGTCATGAAAGAGCGTCGTCATAGCACGTTGATATGTTGCCCCAGCGTTTTTCAAACAAAGGGCATCACTTTGTAGCAAAATGTTCCCCATGGGGTAATGAAGGTTGTTTTCTCCATGTCTTCTGGCGCCATTTTTATCTGATTATAACCGAGAAGCCATCCATGAAGGAGAACACGGAGAATTGAGCAGTGTTATCGACCATCACATCGATATGAGGAAGCGGAAAGTCGTCCCTTTGGGCTCGCCCTATTCAAATCACGATAGTCTATGCACATCCGTACCTTACCGTCTTTCTTTGGTACCGGTACTATATTGGCGACCCATGATGGATAAGTTGTAACAGCAAGGAACCCAGCATCCCACTGTTTCTGAACTTCCTCCTTAATCTTCACAGACATATCTGGTCTGGTTCTTCTAAGTTTCTGCTTAACAGGCGGACATTCTTCTCGCAGCGGCAGACGGTGAACAACCATGTCAGTATCCAATCCTGCATATCCTCGTACGACCAAGAAAAGATATCACTGTACTCTTGCAACATCTCAATCATACCTTGCTTGATGTCGCTTTGCAGTGCAGCCCCTATCCGGATGTTCCTGACAACGTCCCTCGGACCCCACGTTGATAATCTCAATCTCTTCCTGATGAGGCATAATGATTCTTTCTTCCTGTTTCAATAGTCGAGTCAGCTCCTATGCAAGTCGCTATCCTCAACAATCTCTTCCTCAGCTTGAAATACCGGGTGCTCGAAGTCAAAGCGAGTCATAGGAAGTTCGTGTTCGGTGTCATCTGAAATATGAATCCTGCAAAGGAAATGGTTAAATGCTTCAAACTGAGTGCAAACAAAGCTCATAACCACGTTTGCCATTATTGTTAAAATAAAAACAGGAAAAAAACAGGGAACACAAACTTTGTATGAGAAAAACGCCTTTATTCAATGATTAAACAGTGCATACACATAAGCAGGTGGCCCTAAAACAAAATCACTATGCCCCGGGTAGGACACAGGATTATACAATAATCAAGAAAACAAATCATTACTGTTTTGTAGTCATTGGGACAATTTCCCGGATGGACCAGTTGCAGAGACTTTGTCCTGGCATGCTAGGCTTGATCCATGCATCCATATCGCAATCACTATCTTTGTCTCAGAGTCGGAAACAACATTAATCGTCTCAAAGCAGACTCCCTTTGGAGTAATCACCACCGGTCCTTTGAACTTGGGCGCGGCCTGATGCGGAAGGTGACGATGTAGGGCGATACCCAACCAACCACATGTCCATCTTGACAGAATTTCCAACACTTGACCCTAACCCTTGGTCTCACCAGTCTGAACCAATGCTTGAGCGTCTTTGTACGAAACCATAGCAACCTCTGGCACTTTGTTGGGAACACTGGACTTGTCTTTGATTTGCAACCCTTCGAAGGATTGGCAGGGCGTTTCGTGGATTTCTCCATCCACTTCAACGTACTTGAATGATGAGAGATGACTGACCAAGATGTCCTCTTCCCCACAAATAGTAACGATGCCACCACCCGGCTTCAAACTTAAGCTTCTGATGCAGCGTGGATGTCACAGCCCCTGCAGAGTGTATCCACGGACGCCCAAGTAACAGCTATAAGCTGGATGAATATCCATGATATAAAATTCAATGTCAAATATTTCCGGCCCGGCCTGCAACGGCAACATTATCGATCCAACACCGACCTTCTCGTTCCATCAAACGCCCTCACAACCAAGTCACTTGGCGTGCAAATAATTCCCCGAATATCTAACTTCATCATAGCCTTCTTAGGCAATACATTCAGAGATGATCCGGTATCCACAAGAACGTGTGACATTATGGTGCCCCGGCATTCCACCGATATGTGCAAAGCCATATTATGCTCTCGGCCTCTGGGTGTTAGATCGAAATCAGTGAAACCCAAACTATGTCCAGCATTGACATGCGCCAGTACCCCCTCTAGCTGGTTGACAGAAACCTCTTGAGGTACAAATGACGTGTCCAATATCTTCAACAAAGCGTTTCGATGAGCCTCAGAACAAAGCAACAAAGATAGGATTGAAATTTTTGAGGTGTCTGTTGTAAGTGCTCAACAATCTTATAATCGCTCTTGCGAATTAGCCTCATGAACTCTTCTACGTCCTTGAGAGACGTGCCTTTCTCTTTCAACTGGGATGGTCCACTTTCATTCACCTTGGCCTTGCCTTTAGAAATCTTCTCTGCTTCAACTTCAGGTGCGGTGAAGATTCTTCCACTACAGGTCATGCCTCCCGTTCCAACAACATTGTCAATTGCCCCTGCCGGCTGGCTATTCACCTCAATCTTTTCTCCGTTACAGTACGCTTCTAACCCATATGTCCATGGAACAGCTTTTGTACTCTCAAAAGAACAGGTCCTGCTTTTGTTATTGTGATAGTCGGCCGCTTGGCGGGCGCCGATATCGTAATAGTCTTCCTTAGGATCGTAACCGTTGCAATCTCATCCTGCTTTTCAAACAATGCCTCAACATGCTTCTCAACAGCAGTCCGATCAAACTGCAAAATCCCCTAATCTATCATGGCTTGGATACCTCTTTTCAAATCAGCGCAACCCCATGGTTAGGTCCAGCAATCCAGACAATATTCGTCACATCCGGGGAATACTCCCCCTTTCAACAGTCTACTTTTAACACAATTCAACGGTGTCTTAAATTCATTCACATCCATAACCAAGTTCAAATTCTCTTCCGTTATGATAGCATTCACTCCATGATTCGGCATGGGTTGTTGTACAATATTGGGATCATCCTGACTAAAGTTAACGGCCTTACTATCAAGCAAATCTTGAATCTTATGTTTGAAAGCATGGCAACCTTCAATATCATGTCCAGGCGCCCCGGAATGAAAATCACAATGTTACCAGCATCAAAAACCAAATGGAGGAGTGCCCGTCAATGGGGCCATCGTTCTCTTTTCAACCAAATTCGACCCAACAGCGTTTGAAGAAGTTCAGCATAAGTTGAAGGAGGTGCTTCAAATACTCTCTTTGGTCTACCCTCTTGAATTCTACGCTGAGCAGGTGCATTCTCTGTTGCTGCAGCTGTTGTTGCCGTTGCTGTTGTTGTTGTTGTTGTTTTTGCTGAGGTATCGGATAGTACACTAGCAACTTGCTGTGGCTGATACTGATTCCTACCTCTTCCCACGACCTCGACCACCATATACCGCACTGGCGTCACCTTATCTCCTTCCACCAAAGGCTTTCCTTGCACCTCCAGCTGAGGTGGATTCACCTGCCTGAATCTTCCCAATCTTAATTCCGTTTTCAACCCGTTCTCCCATGAGAATCATGTCGGAAAAACTACCCATCGAGACATTGAGCAATTTGTCATAATACATTCCAGAGAATGTTCAATAAACATATCAATCAACTCTCTTTCAACCAAAGGGGGATGAACCCTAGCCGCAATATCACGCCAGCGCTGCGCATACTCCTTGAAGCTCTCACCATTTTTCTGAGACAAACTCTGCAGCTGGACCCTGTTTGGCGCCAAGTCACTATTATATTGGTAATGTTTAACAAAAGCATCAGCCAATTCTTTCCAGCTTCTAATTTGGGTGGGCTCCAGTCCCATGTACCATTCCAGCGATGGTCCCGATAAACTGTCTTGAAAGAAATCCATAAGCATCTTCTCGTCGTCAGAGTATGCAGACATTCTTCTATAATAAGAACGTACATGAACTCTAGGGGCATGTATCCCCTTTATACTTTTCAAATGTTGGAGCTTTGAATTCAAAGGCACCCTCAGCCCAGGCACTAGTCCCATGGTAGTCATATCTAACACAGCAGAGTTCTGATTGGCTATCCCTTTGATCTGCTCTTCCAACATTTTGAACCTCCTATCATTATCATTAGGCCTTTCAAATCCCAGCCTTGTTTGGAGAAAGCGTCTTCCTGGCGATCCTCGCCCCAGTTCAGATTCTCATTGCCATATCCCTCGTAACCAGCGTTACGGCCATATCCCTGTTGATTGAAAATAGGATCCCGTCCTCTGTTACCGAATCCTTGATTGACCCCACCTAGTCTATAATCGGTGTTGAAAGGCACCATCCCAGCACCGTTGTTGTTCATGTTACCAAAGCCAACATCACCGTATCCATACCCTTGATTGTTGTTACCATAGCCATCGTAGCCAAAGCCTTGATTGTTGAAACCAAAATTCCCATCATGATTACCAATGCCAAACCCTTGGTTATTGTTTCCAAAACCATTGTTGTCACCGAACCCTTGATTAGCATCTCCAGCATTGCCAGTATCGTTAACAATATTCCCATCACCATTTTCAGCTTTTCCAGTACCAGTGTTACCAATACCAGTGTTACCATTACCAGCACCAATGCCAGTATTTCCATTGCCATTGCCATCACCGGCACCAACTCCACCACTTGTGGGAACGACCACTGTAGGTATCCCATCCTCCCTGCGAGGAGTTCCAACAGAGTGATAATCAGTATTTCCATTCACCCGCACCAGCAGCGGTTGCACTAGAGTCTGGAGATTCTCCTGGCCCTTGACCACAGTTTCCATTGCTTGCATGAAAAGTGCCAACTTCTCACGAATTTCCTGCATCTCGACTTGAACTTGATCCATGATTCTCTTACAGTTGTTCCTGGTAGAATAACGATGCGTTCTCTGGTTGTCAATCCTGAAACCTGTGAGATGCAGGAAATAAGATACAGATTCAAAAAATACCGGTCATGCAATATGAGTATGCAGATGCAAATGTATAAGTATGCCACAGGTTATATTCCCCCCCCCCCCCCCCCGATTCTAGTTTCAGAGAGAAGGCCATCACGACAATGGAGTCCCAATCAAGCAAGCAAGGAATCAGAAAAATCCTCATACATAAACAAATGCCAAGAGGCAAAGTACAAATATACAACTGAATACAGCTGAAAAAACCTTGGCCAACAAGCCTGGCGATGGTCAAAATACAAGTACAGATAACGAAAGCAAAGCAAAGATAAATCAGGCCAAATGGCGCGCTCTGACATCTTTCAATATCCTCAACGTCTCCGAATGACCTAGTCTGGAGATTAGCTCCTGTATTAATAATGCATGTCGCTCAACAGTGGATCTCAGCTTTTTGGAGTCGTCCTTGCAGGTTCCTTCGCCAACACACTCGTCGAGTCTGCATCTCTTGAAGCCGGCCAACAATTCACAACCTCTCAGCTCCTTGCCAAGGTCACTTACTCTAAGCTCAACAGCGCTCCTAAGTGATGTCTCTTCAGCAATCTTTGCATCCTGGGCTCTAATCTGCGCCTCTAGCGTGGCAATCTGCGGCTTCAGCTCATCCTCATGCTCCTTCCGCTTGGTAAGCGTGGTATTCCACAATGTTTCCCACTTGCCGAGTCAGGAATAAGCTTTGTTTAAGAGTTCCTTCTTGGAAGCAAGCACCTTGCTAACACCGTTCAAGGCTACTCCCACTTTTTCCCTCTTGTTGGTCTCTTCAGTCAAATCTGAACCCAACCTATTAATCAACTCAGTCTGTTCCTTCACCGTGAAGGTAGCTTCATTCTTCTCATGACGCAACTGGAAGATCTCTTTCTCTAACTCGTCATTGGCTTTCTTCAATTCTTCGTTTTCAGCCAACAATTTGTTATACTTCTCAATCTCTACCGAAGTAGGTACCTCAATCACTGGAAGATACAGAGGTTCCACAGCAGGATATGGCATCAAGGAAATCCTAGCTCTCGCATGGATCCAAGCCAAATAAGGATCATAAACTTTGTTGTTGCTCTTACCAAGCAAAGCTTTCCCTCTCCTATGGATGTTAGCCCATGCATGTCTCAACCTGATCAAAACAGCCTCGTCTAATAAGCCCGTGAGATACAGAGATTCCTGTATCTCAACCTCAATAGGAGCATCTCTCAAGGCATAACCAAATTGTCTCACCAGCAGAGAAGGGTTATAGTTAATACAACATTTCCGTCTAATCAAAGGGACATTCGGAAAGCTACTGCAACTATATGTAATATCAGTGCCAAGCATACTCCGATCAAACCAAATGATGTTCTCAGCAGACAACCCCATCAACCGGGAAGACCAATCCAAAGTATCAATAGCATCAACAAAAGGCCCTGTCTTCGGAAGATGCCTCTGGAACCACCTGTACAAGAGAGGAAGACAACAAGAAACATTCTTTCCACGACGTTTCTCATTCTTATAGTGAATAGAATGATAAACATCGCCCAAGAGAGTAAGACATGGATTCTTCGAGGCAAAAATCAAGAAGGCATCTGAGTCAACAAAATCTGGAACATTGGGAAACAAGACAATCCTATAGATGCAGACAGCTAGAATGGCACTGAAGGCAACCCAACATCCACTCTTCGTGCACTGTGTAGCCTTCACAACCAGGACAGACAGGTGAAAACCATATGTTGCACCCCAAAATTTGCTCAACCTTTTCTTGCCTGATTTGTGTTTCATTGCATTTCATTTGCATAGTTACATCATGTACATAGTTCAATCATTGGCATATCATAGCATAGCATGCATCCAACAAGGGATCAAGGGTGTCTATCAAGAGAAGAGCCTAGCAATAGGTGTTATCTAAGATTGAGAAGTCATCCAGGCCATCAAGAAATGATTCGAAGTCTTGAGAAGTTTGAGTGCCTACATGTGGGTTTTACTCCTATCTTGAGGAATATTGAGAATCATCAGTGGGATGGAATGTGAACTTGAGGTGTGTATGGATCTCATGGGATGCCTAGAGGGCCATATTGAAGCTGAGACAAGTCATTGATTCAAGTGCAAGAGCCACAGTTGAGGTGTAGTCAACTAGGGTTTCATCTAGGTCAATCCTAGGTCAATTGAGTAATTAAAGAGCATCAAAGCCTACTTTGAGGTCATGGGATTCATGGATTGGTATGTTGATACATGTGTGGTGTTGTGCCAAGGTTAAGCAAAGAAGAATCAAGAATGTGGGAAGTTGCTAAATTAGGGTTTCAGTGTAAAATCCCCTGTTTAGTGCCTAACTTCAAAGCCACATAAGTCAAGATACAAGCTTCAAATGGATCTTTGGCCAACATGAAACTTGTATAGCATCTCAATACCTTTAATTTGAGTACTATAAGTCCTCAAGGGGATTTATAGAACTCAAGTTATGGCCCTTGCAAGTTACAGGTCATCAGATGACTATGAAATTTATCTGTGAAAGTCACTTGACTTCTAAGCAACTTTTGCCCTTCAAGGAGTTTTCAAATGGACTTTTGGTCAACATGAATGTTGTTCCTTATTCTCTTAGATTTCCATAGATTACTAGAAGTCCTTGATAGGATTTGTAGAACTCAAGTTATGATCTTTGCAAGCCAGGGGTATTTTGGGTATTGGTGATTATAGGTCATTTGTGATCATAGGTCCATAACTCCAACTTGGAAGCTTCAAATGGAAAATTGTTCAACATGGAACTTGTTCAAAATGGTGTTTTGAGTGCAATCAAGTGTTCATGAGAGTTTGTTTTGGCTTGGAACACAAAGTTGTTTGAAATGGCTTAAAAAGGAAGAAAATAAATGATTAAAAGGCCAAAAAATGGAATTTCTTGATTTAGGGTCAGACAAGCTCATGCTATATGTCATTTTGATCAGAAAAGGCATTTTAAGAGTGATTACATTGTTACATTTTGGATTTGAGGTCATTTTCAAGCACTTCCCTTTGGTAACTTAAGGTTGAAGCAACACTTGAATTGCATACCATGGGATCAAAAATAAGGAAGATACACATCCCATTCATTTCTAAATGGCATGAGATGAGAAATTCAGGTGAAATTGAGAGCTAGAACAGAGCAATTCACTAGCTGCACATATGAGAAATTGGAAGAGAATGAGAAATTCAAAATCTCATTCAGTTAGTTACAGGAACTTCTAGAGTGTTCTAATCACTTCTATATAACCATTACAATGCATTCAGATCATTTTTTGGGCCAGGATTGAAGAGAATCAAGAGAGAGCAATTGAAATTTCTTCATTGCATATCAGAATCGGGTTTAGATATTGAAGGGGATTCAAAGCAAATTGGTGATTGGAAAAGCTTGGGAAGGGGTTCTTGAGTGATTCTAGAGAAGATTGGAGCTTGAATCGAGCAAAATCATCATCTGTTCATCCATTTTTACCAGGTTTGCAACTTTCAATTTTTGCTCTAATTTGTAATGAACTGCTTAGCTTTTGATAAGAGGATAGATTAGTGATGATGCTAGGATGGATTTAGGCACAAGAATTGGACAATTAGAGACCAAACTAGGCATGGCACCATTTCTGTTGAGAAGGATAACTCTTGATTCTTGAGGCTACAAGCATGTTTAGATAGCAAGATTTGATCAGTGAAGAGTGTAGTTCATGATAGGATCATTAATTGCAAGAATCGTGACATTCAAGACTTGGTGAATTTTCTGAAACTTGGATCGGTTTTGAAGTTAGGATGAGAATCAATGAGTTTTGAGATCATATTCGTGCTCAGGATGAAATTTGGAGTGAGATAGGGTGTTTCAGTTTGGTGTTTGATGCATTTTATGAAGGCCTCACCGGAGACGACGGTGGCTCTGTGTCTCAGGCCACCGTCCCAAACCTTCCCTCCCATTTTTGAACATTTGGAGAAGATGAACAATAACCCTTGGATGATAGTCTGACCCTTGACCAATTCACAAATACACGGCCAGGGTTGCAAATTGAAATCTGAAGAGAGTTTGAGTTTCACATGAAACTCTGCGTTTCATTAAAGGAGTTTGGGTAGGCTTAACCATTTCCTTGCTATCAACACCTGCATTTAGGCCCATTGGTGATTTGCACGTGATGGAGTTGCTATTCAGCACAAACTTGTTCCAATTTCCATTTCTTTTTCTGATTTGTTTTAGTTTGGTTTGGGCTTAGTGACTTATTTGATACGCGCACCCCCCTTAGGCCCATGCTTGGTTTATAACTGGATAATATTGCTATTTGCAGCGCAGGTTTATCATTTTCTTATTGTTTTTCTTTTATCTTACATGTTTCATATAGGTTAGAAATAAATTCACAATAAATAGGAAAATTAACATTTTTAATCTAGATTTTTTTTTCCCTGACTCCCTAGAGAGTGTAGAATTTAATAGGATTGAGAAATTATTAATTCATTCATTTTGAATTTAATTGCATTTTTTGAAGTTTAATTGCTTTTATTTTGAATATGGTTGATAAGTGATCTTGCTGATTTTAGTATGGATGATTGGTGTGGATTTTTGGAGTGTGGATTTTTGGGTTATTTAGCTTAGATGTGCATGTACCCCTAGTAATTTTTTCATAATTTTGTGAGAGAATTTTAGGCTGTTTTGAACATTGAACTATAGGTGGTTTAGATTAGGGTTTTAAGATAGTACCCTTAGGTTTAGGGCATAGTTTTAGGTCCTAATGAATGGTTAACCCCCTGGTTTTTGTATGGAGATATTCTTAAGAGGTTTAGGAACCCTTATAATTTTTTTATAGGATTTTACAATCATTTTTAGTATTTTAATTAGATTTAGTTTTAAGACTAACATTTAGGAGTTTCTAACACACTAACTTGACTAGTTCAACTCAATAGTTCCCTTTAGATTAGGGTGGTGGTGCTCTTGTGCTTGGATGAACATGAAGACAACTTGAAGATGCTTTGGAGTGCTTGAAGGAGCTTGAACATGAAGAATTTCTCATCTTGTGGATGCTTGTCAGGAGCTTAGGGAAACTAGGGTTTTAGGAAGAGCATTAGATTAGTTTTGTTTCTTTCTTCAAACATGGAGTATACTATTCATCTCCATTCAATCCAATGACATAAAGTCCTCTTAAAGAAGTCACATCTCTCCTTTGGAGGGATGAATGGCATGCTTTAAGAGTAGAACTTTGAGGATACAGTTCCTTTACAATGTTAGGGTCTTAGTGGCTTCCTTTGGTTGTCATTAAGTTACTTAACATTTCAACCTGATCTTGTTAATTAATTCTCCCTTGGAGGTTGCTTGTTGAAGCTTGTTGAAGATGAAGTTTGTGCTTGTTGAAGCTGGTTGCTTCTTGAAGCTAGGGTTTTGCTGCTTGTGGAAGATGAAGTTAGGAGCTTGTTGAAGCTGTTTACTGGTTGAAGTTTGCTAGGGTTTAAGCTGGTTGCTTGTTGAAGCTTGGTGCTTGTTGAAGAGTAAAAGTTTATTGAAGCTTGAAGATAGGAGTTGTTGCTGTCAACTTTTTGCTGGTTAATCAACTGTTGCTGTCAGAGCTGCTGCTTGTGCTGTTTGCTGTAGGAGTTTGATGCTGCTGCTTGGGCTGCCTCTTCTGTTTTATTTTTGTTTTTTTCTGTATTGTTTGTTGGCTTGTGTAGCTTGCCCCCTAGGTTTGAAGTGAATGTTGATTCACTTTGCCTGTTGTTTTCCCAGGTTCGAGGTTGAGCGGGACTCCCTTGCCTCGCTTGTATTGCTGCATTGCATGCATTTTACTGTATTTGCTTGCTTTCTTTTCTGTTTATCCCCTAGGATCTCTGATTTCCTCTGTGCAGGAGGGAATTATGATAGACATTAGGATTCTTATCCATGCATGACAACATTAGGTTAGTTTTTATTCCCTTTTCAACCCTGGGATTTTTAGAGCTTCTTTCTCTTCTTATCTCGGAACAACTCAAAAATACAGTAATAAGGTTAATCGATGTTGTACGTTATGAGCCTTAAGCTATTTGAGGAAGGGTTGCTCCGAGAGCTTATTTCCAGTAGTTTGGCTGCTTAGTGTGGCACCCTTTGGGTGACACGCAATGTAGTCACTCTCAAATCATAGTCTCTAGTGCGTCAGAGATTGCAAACCAACTAAACAACACTTATTTCGTAAAAGATTCAAGACAAACATCAAAGTGTCATTTTTGTCCGCTTGGACTCTTAATCAAGAAAAACCATTTTTGAAGGTAATAAAAACAGTCAGACAAGCTTGGGTCTTCCGTAGCCCGAACTACGTTTGCTCTGATCTTTCATGCTGTATGAAAGTACGTAGGCATAGGATGTTGTATCCTAGAGACCAACCTTCCCACCTTCATCCGTAGTTAGGCGAACTACGTTGACTCTGATTTCTCGTTCCAGACGGGAATACGTAGGCATAAAGTGCGATACTTTGCCGAGTCATTTTCTTTTCTTTTTAACCCAGACCTGTAGAGTAGATAGAATACAATTCGTACTAGAAAACAAGCGTGGATCCCGTCGAGTACGGCGGACGTGAGGGGTGCTAATACCTTCCCCTTGCGTAATCGACTCCCGAATCCAGGATTTGGTTGCCACAACCATTCCTTTCCCGTTTTGTGTTAGGTTTACTTCGAGCGTTTCCTTTCCCTCCGTTGGGATAAATAACGCACGGTGGCGACTCTTCTGTCATAGCCGGCGCCGATTTTCGCAGTAGCGACACCGTAGGCTCCGTTCAGCTTGACCAAACCTCCAAGGAACTCAGAAGCGTCTAAACTGACAATCTCAGCAAGTGTAGCCAACTCAGGCTCAGCATCAACATGTATAAAGGGCATCTGGTCTAACACAGGAACTCCCAACATAACAGAATACTCCTCCAAAGTGGGTGCCAGAATATAGTCGAGGAACAGGAAGCATCTCAGCTGAGGCTCATAAAACTGCATCAAAGTATACACCCCAGTCGTCTCAAATGCTGAAGGCCTGTACAACAAACTAAGCAATCTCCCATAAGATACTCTAAACTCAGCCCTCACTCTCTCATCTGCTAGAGCAACTAATCCCAGCAAGGAACTGATATCTGGCGAATGCCACCGGTAAGCAACTGTCCTCTTCATGGACTCCATGTCTGGCCAGAAGATACACTAGAATCAGAGGGGAATGATCACACCTGCAACATAAATACACGTTAATGAAATGCAAACATGAAAATGCACATGCATATGCAAACAGGAGATCAAGTGCAATGCTGATGAACTGTGTTGCTCTGTACTAAAGCCTGAGAACCATCAAATCTTCGCCTCAAACCAAACCAACCACTCAAAAGAAACCTGTAACCACATCTCACTGACAGAGATAAACCAGGTACTCTGAGGTCAAAGGTTTCCTGCAAACAGACCTACCTACCCCTCACAGGTATGTACTTAACTCGCAGACCCGAGGTACGGTATCCTATGCGGGTTCAACGTCACAGACTTTCAAGAGCGATGATACGATACCCAGAAGGTGTGGCATCATCATCCCTTGAAGCGGCCTCACTTAGCTGAATCCCAATTGATAGGTCCCCAGAGTCGACAATCCTCGGGTCAGACAACTTGTCGAGCCCTAAGGGCCAGGCAAGAAGCATCAAAGAAAATCTCGTCCGAGCGCAGATTTCGCGGCTAGCTAGTGCGTGCTAAGCAAGCAGGCTAACCACTACTCTCTACTTCTAAGTCTATGTGCAAACTCAAGCCCAAGTCCGGCTTATCTCTCAATCTAACCCTCTATCCAGCACAACAACAATATTATAGTACTAAAAGTAAAGGCAGAAAGGTAAATACATACAAAACCCCAGACGGGAAAACAAGCGCTAGGATTGACTCGCATAGGGAACCGATGGAGTCCCCAGCAGAGTCGCCAGCTACCGCTACTGCGAAAATCGGCGCCGGCTATGATAGAAGAGTCGCCACCGTGCGTTATTTATCCCACAAGAGGGAAAGGAAACGCTCAGAGTAAACCTAACGCAAAGAGGGAAATGAATGGTCATCGCAACCAAATCCTGGATTCGGGAGTCGGTTACGCAAGGGGGAGGTATTAGCACCCCTCACGTCCGTCGTACTCGATGGGATCCACACTTGTTTTCTATCTAAGGGTGTGTTATTCTATCTACTCTACAGGTCGGGGTTAAAAGGAAAGAAAATGACTCGGCAAAGTATTGCACTTTATGCCTACGTATTCCCGTCTGGAACGAGAAATCAGAGTCAACGTAGTTCGCCTAACTACGGGAAAGGGGGAAGGTTGCTCGCCGAGATATCGCATCTCGTGCCTACGTACTTTCATACGGCATGAAAGATCAGAGCAAACGTAGTTCGGGCTACGGAAGACACAAGCTTGTCTGACAGTTTTTTATCTCCTTAAGAAACGGTTTTCCTGATTAAAGGTCCAAGCGGACAAAAAAATGACATTTGAAATTTGTTTTCAGTTTTTTACGAAAGAACTGTTTTTTAGTCTGTTTGCAACTTGTACTGTACTAAAGACTTGTGATCTGAGAGTGACTACGTCGCATGTCACCCTAAGGGTACCATAATAAGCAACCAGATTATTAAAGAGTGACCCTCCAGCAACCTTTTCTCAAATAGCTTAAGGCTCGTAACGTACAACACGCGTTATCCTTATCACTGTATTTTTGAATTGTTTTGAGATAAGAAGAGAAAGACGCTCTAAAAAGCCTATGGTTGAAAGGGAAACTAACCTAATGTTATCATGCATGGGTAAAAACCTAATGTCTGTTATAATTCCCTCTTGCACAGAGGAAATCATAGATCCTAGGGGATAAACAGCAAAAGACAGCAAGCAAATACAACAAACAGTAAAAATGCATGCTATGCAACAATACCAGAGAGGCAAGGGAGAAAAAAATAGGCAAGAGGATACAAGCTCCACCTCAAACCTAAGGGTAATCAACACAAGCAAACAGACAATACAGAGAAAAACAAAAGACACAGAGGAGGCAGCCCAAGCAGCAGCAACAAACTCCTACAGCAGACAGCAACAACAAGCTCTAAACAACACATTTGCAAAGACAGCAAAGTTGACAGCAAGACTTCATCTTCAAACAAGCTTCTAATTTCAAGCCTCATCAATCTTCAAGCTCCAACAAGCACACTCCAAGAGAAGGATTAATCATCAAGATCAAGTTATAATGTTAAGGAACTTAATGACAACCAAAGGAAATCACTAAGAACTCAACATTGCAAATGAAAGGTATACTCAAAGTTCTACTCACTTGGGCATACCACTCATCCCTCCTAAGGAGAGATGGAGCTTCCTAAGGAGGACTTTATGTCATTGGATGGAATAGGGGCAAACAATGCACTTTATGTTTGAAGAAAGAATCAAAACTAGGTCTAAGGCACTTCCTAAAACTCTAATTTCCTAAACTCCTAAAAAAACTCCACAAGAGGAAAAGCCTTCAACTCCAAGCTCCAAGCTTCAATCCCAAGCATCTTCATTGAATCCATAAGCTCCACCAAAAATAAATCAAGCTTAAACCCACTCCAAAGCAACCAACCAAACCAAACAATCCAAAGCACTCAAGAGAGGAAACCACAAACACAAAACAATTGCAAAATACAACTAAAATAGAAAATGAAGTTGCAAAATTCTAATAAAATTCCTAGGGGAACATACATGTTTGAAAAAACTAATGTATAAAGATTGAAGCCTAATTCAACTTCTAAGTTATCTAAACAATTCCTAAAGTGAAATAGGTCAAGGGGATCCACAAATTTGGGAAGGTTCTAATCTCAACACCTAAAACAGAACCTAATTTTGTTCTAAAATTCTAATAAAAATTCTAGGGGAACATGAATATCTACCCTAAAACATACTAAAAAATAAAAGCCAAACTCATCACCAATTGGAAGAACAAAATTCAGCAAAACAGATGGTCAAATATGCAAAATTAAAAGAATAAAATAAAATGTGAAAAAACATATTAAATTGAAAAATGCATGGAATTACCTTTTGTTAATCCCAGAAAATCATAAATTCCATAAGGATCATGAGGATATTTTTAAAATAATTTTTGGATCAAAATTGGAATTAATATGATTTTTGGAATCAACAAACAATTAAAATAAAACAAAATGGAATAAAAACAAATAAAATCCACGAATAATCCACAGCCTTTGGATCAGTAAGCCAGTCAACGAGTCAAGGCACATCCAGCGCTCCTCATGATGCCACGTAATTTAATGAAACGGCAGTGTTTTGAATTAAAATTTCTTTTCCTCAGATTAAAACACAAGCGTTAGATCTTCAGGTCAGTCAAAGGCCAAGGCAAGATCCTGTGGTCTACAACTCATCTTCTCCAAATCTCAGGTCATCAAAGTGGAGATTTAGGCTGGTGGTTGGTGGTGGCCAGAGAAGACTCCGATCGTCTTCTTCGGCGAGAGTCCAGGTTCAGGCAACCAAAAATAACAATCTCTACACCAATTCCACTCAGTTTTCAACGTAGATTCAGAATCTTTAATCAAAATGATCTAACTCTCAATAGGTAAGCAAACACGAAGCAATGTTCAGAGATGTCATCCAAATCAACTCTCACCAAATGCTAAATTAAATACATAGAAATCCTCCTCATGTTGCACTGATCAACCTGATCTAAACAACTTGCTACAAAACCTCATGAATCAAGAGATTCAAGTCCAAACAGATCTGCTATGTCATCTTCAATCATCATCAATTGAGTCCAAATCAAGCCTAAAACGATCTATGTCTTATCTAGATCCTAACCAAAAGTTTAATTCTAATCATATCATGCTAAATCATATGGAAATTTGAAGTTTACTAACCTGATGTAGATCCACCAACAGAGATGCTTAGAGCTTGATTCAACCTCCAAAACTCTCCAGAATCTTTCAATGATGCAAGAGAATGATGTTTCACCCTTCAATTTGGCTTGAATTGGTCTGAATCTCAAAACACGATTTGAAGTTGCAGCTCTAAAAATTTGATTTCTATTTCTGGTTTCAACACAAAATGAAGCTCAACCTTGATCTGAACTTTCTCTAATGAATATATAGAAGAGTTTCATGGGCTTTTGGATCCAAATTGAAGCCCAAAACAATGGTTTGAGTTTTCTGGTTTTTTCATCCAAATTCACTATGACAGTCGTGTATTGCAAGCTTTGCATTGGTTCTATAAGGTTCTCACACCTTGCACATGTCATTTAGAATGAGTTTGAATGGAGAGATTGGTCTAAATTGCCTTGTGCATTGATTTTGCAATGTTACTTACAAGTGAAGCAACCATATGGCAACTTCCAAAACTTGAACTGAACTCAAAATTCTGTTAAAACCAAAGTGTTTGAAATGTGATTTCCAATCAGAAAATGTACCCACTTGCTTGGTTTGAGGCATCTAGCACAAAATCACATTTTCCCTCCTTTCCATATTTGAATTTCCTTCATTTTCAAGCCATTTCAAATGACTTTTTGATATGAGCCAAACCAAACTCTCATGACCACTTGGTTGCACTCAAAACATCATTTTAAACAAGTTCCATGTTGAACGAATTTCTATTTGAAGCTTGCAAGTTGGAGATATGGACCTATGATTGAAAATGACCTATAATCTCACTTTCCCAAAATACCCCTGACTTGTAAACCTCATAACTTGAGTTCTACAAATAAAATGGAGGACTTCTAGTACAATTTAGAAATATAAGATCATGAGGAACAACTTTCAGGTTGACCAAAAGTTCAGGTGAAACCTCCTTCTAGGTCAAAAATAGCCTTGAAGTCAGATGATTTTCACAGACAAATTTCAGAGGCATCTGAGGACCTGTAACTTGTCTGGACCATAACTTGAGTTCTATAAATCCCCTTGAGGACTTATAGTACTCCAATTAAAGGTATTGGGAATCTATACAAGTTCCATGTTGGCCAAAGATCCATTTGAAACTTGTATCTTGACTTATATGGCCTTGAAGTTAGGCAATAAACAGGGTAATTTGCACTGAAACCCTAATTTAGCAACTTCCCACATTCTTGATTCTTCTTGATTTAATCTTGGCACAACACCACAAATGTCTTATCACATCATTCCATGAACTCCATGACCTCAAAGTAGGCTTGAATGCTTTTCAATTGCATAATTGACATAGGGTTGATCCAGATGAAACCATAATTGTCTGCACTTCAACTGCGGCTCTTGCATTTGACACAATGACTTGATTTAGCTCCAACATGGCTCTCTAGGAACTCCATGAGCTCTATACACATCCTCTTCTCACATTCAAAACTTCACAACCCTCTGATGGTTTTCAGTTGATCCTCAAGATAATAGAAAATCCACATGTATGCATTCAAACTTCTCAAGACCTCCCACCACCTCCTGATGACTTGGATGACTTCTCAAGTTTGGATAAGATTTCTTGCTAGACTTCTCTTGATAATAATCACACTTGATCCCCTGTTGGATGAATGACATGCCATGATATGTAAATGATAGAACTATGCAAATGATAATGCAATGAAACATAAACCAGGCAAAAGATGTTGAGCAAATTTGGGGTGCAACAATTGGGAATTCATGATTATGGATATGTGATGTTGAGAAAGCTCATTGAGGGCTTTGAAATCCATGTGGGAGCTTGTTCAAGTTGTTGTGTCTTTTGGAAGAAGCCACAGTCAAAAGTGTTGCACCTAGGGTTTTCATCTGGTCAACCCTAGGTCAATTGTGAAATTAAAGGAGACTAAGACTCAATTCCAAGTCTCTATGTTCATGGAATGTTGTGTTGAGATGCCTAATATATCATTTCAAGATCAAATCAAGAAGAATCAAGAGTGTGAGAAGTTACTAAATTAGGGTTCTCAGTGTAAAATCCCCTATTTAGTGTCCAACTTCAAGACCACCTATCTCAAGATACAAGTCTCATTTCATCTTGACCCTTACATGAAACTTGTAGAGCATGTTTCTAGCTTTCGTTTGAGTACTAGAAGTCATTCATCTGATTTCTAGAACTCAAGTTATGATGCTGGCAAGTTACAGGTCCTTAGATGAATGTGATTTTGGTCAACAAAAGTCAACCAACTTCCAAGCCATTTTTGACCTAGAAGGATGTTTCTCCTCACCTTGAACAAAACATGAAAGTTGTTCCTCATGATCTTAGCTTTCCAAAGAGTACTAGAAGTCCTTCATCTGATTTGTAGAACTCAAGTTATGAGGCTTGCAAGGCAGGGATATTTTGGGAAAGTAAGATTACAGGTCATTTTCATTATAGGTCCATTTCACCACTTTGCACACTTTAAATGAAAATCTTTCCAACATAAAATGTGCTCCAAATGAGGTGAATTTCATCACTAAGTCATATCATGTCATGATTGAAGCTTGGGTTGTAGATTGGTGTGAGATTTCTTCATGAAAAAAGTCTTAAAAGGGGGAAATTGGAATTAATTGATTTTGGACCAAAACAAGACATATTTCTACATATTTTGAGTGCCAAGGATGTCACAAATATGATGCAAGCATTGGAATGGAGTTTTGATGCCATTTTCACGTGGGATTTCATGGCCATTTCAAGTTAAAAAGTTACAATGCAATCTCCACCATTTGATCAAAACAAGGAGCAATGCATATCCACATGATCAATTCCAAGTCCCAGCAGTGTGTTTGAATGAAAAAAACAAGAGAATTGAGTGAGTTCCCACGTGTGCATGAGCATGGCAAAGTGAATTTGGGCATTTCTAAAATTCACCCAATTGAGCTGCAATTGGGCCTCCATTACCTCACATACCCATCATATAAATTGTTCAGATGAAATTTGAGCAAGAGAGGAAGCATTTTCGTGACCTAGAAGCAAGAACACAGTTGGAGTAAGAGAACAAAATTTCAAAATCGTGAAAGGAGATTCAAGCTTTCTCAAAGCAATTCAAGGTCAAATTCATCTCTAGCAAGCTTCATTGAGTGATTCTAGAGAGTTTCATCAAGCTTCTTCAAGTGTAGAAGGCTCGGTGGAAGCTCTCCACTAGGTAACCTTCAAATCACTTTTTCTCTCTGTTTGTGATGCATTTGAATTCCATTTTTGCATGTTTAAGACCTAGGAACTGTGTAGATCGTTTATAACTAAAATGGACTGGCATTGATGATGATTTGTGTGTGGAGCTTCAAACTGTTTCTCTTCGATTTGGCTTGTGTGTGCATGATTAATGAAAACTAATTGCATATTTGTGATCTACGTGAGATGTAAATGAATTTTGACCTAAATTTTGTATGTTTTGGTTGAGTTTTGTATGTGCCTTGCCGGAGTTTCGTCGGAGAAGACGACCAGAACAGTGTTTTCGGCCGTCTGGTTTTGTTTCCTCCGTTTCCATGTTTTAAAACCCAGGCGTTTTAATGGCCGTTAGATCTGTTTGACTCTTTTAAATTGGAAGGTTGAGATCTGATCTGCGTTTTGACCCAACTTTTCTTTTGAATCATGACCATTGGATCTGTTAGAACGGACAATTGAGATTAGGTCTGAAACCCTTTTAATGAAACGCTGCATTTAGCAGCTTTCATCTTGACCCTTGGATTTGTGTTGGATTGAGATGGACGTGTGAGATTTGTCCTTGTCCTAGCTTACCATGTTGTGCACAGCACCTGATCTGTTGGAAGTCAGCGCTTTGTTTGGACTTGGGCCCTTTTCCTATTTGCACCCCCTTGTGTGAAGCCCATTTGTTTTAAGCGTGATCTGTTTGCTATTTACACCTTGGGTTTGTTTATTTTCCTTTCATTTTCTCTTTATTTTGTTTTGAATCTATTTTGATTTAATTCATTTTAAAATACTTCCAATGATCCAAAAATTCCACAAAAATAGTTTCTGGACACTTTGAGATGTCTACTATTTTTAGAAAATTTTTATTTTATTGTTTGATTTTAATTTGAATTAAAAATGGAATTAAACATTGGAAGTATTTTATTTGAGTTAAATATTGACTTGTTTTAGTTCTTGTTTTGTTTCTCCTCATTCTTTTTGATCCAATGACTGAAAACTCATCCTCATATCCATGATGAGTTGATGAATTTTTAAGGACCATTTTGCCCCTGTTGGTTGACTTTTGGGTTGACTTTTGTTGCATTTCATTTGACCCTTGACAATCCTCATTCACAATGGAACACCGTTGTGAATTGATTTTGATTGTGATCTTTTGGCTTCTGTTTGCCAACATGTTTATGGACTTTGTGCATTTTATTTGGTTATTTTTGAATCATTTTCCTAATTTTGAGGTAACTTGCAAGTCAAGTTACCCCATAGGGAGGTTCATATATACACATTGACCTAGTTTAACTTGGATATGACTTTGATGCTTTGAGCTTTGATTCATTTTGATTCATGTTGCTAACATGTTAAGGTTGTTGGTTGCTCAATTTTAGGTCATGATATTGTGTTATGCTTATTCATTTGTGTGTTTCCTTTGTTGCTTCCATTTAAGGTTTCCATATGTGACTTGTTTGCACCCTTTTGTGTGATTGCCTCTTGTGCTTTTCTTCTTCTCCTTTCTTCTTTGCATATGCATGCTTGGTTGAGATGAGCTTGTGGAGGCTACTGCCCCACACTATTTTCCTCCCACTTTCATTCTACTTGTGCATTCTATGTTTGCATTCTTGCATCTTTTTATGTTCTTTCTTCTTCTTCTTTTAGCTTTTCTTTGCCATGCTCCCCATAAGTTATCTAACCTCTTGAGGTTATGATAGACATTAGGTGCTTAACCATGCATGATAACATTAGGTAGTTCCCTTTTGTATCCCAACTTTAAGTCCACTTTGCATGATAACTTTTAGGTTTGAATTAGTCTCCCATTAGTGGTCCTTTCTTCTCTTCTCATCTTCATACAATCTTAACACACTTAATAAAGATAATGGATGTTGTGCCATGAGCCTTATACTGGGGAAATGGTGATTGGGGGGCCACCTCTCAATTTCCTAGAGTATTTAGTATACGTCCTTAGGACGATATGCAACGCATTCGCTCCTAGGTTTTAGACTTTAGCACAACATACATTATGAACACTCAAATTCAAAACACTTCTTCTCTAAAAAACACAAAAAAAAATCCAAACCTTTTTCATCCTTCGGGATCTTAATCAAGAAAATATTTTCAAATAAAATAGTGTTGTTAACTTTTAGTTCTACCGAAAACGGTAACACCTAAGTCTCCAATGGTCGAGCTGCATACACCAATTGCTAGAACTACTTGTTAACCCTACTCGGGCCTAAAAACTTTTGAACCAACCTGTGGTCATTTTAGCCCGAACTACGTTTGCTCTGATCTTTCATTCCAGATGAAAGTAAGTAGGGACAAGACGTGATGTCTTGGCGAGCAACCTTTCCCCCCTTTCGTCCGTAGTTAGCCGAACTACGTTGACTCTGACTTTCCCATTGCACGAGGGAATACGTAGGCACAGAGCGGTGATGCTCTGCCGAGTCTCTCCTTTCTTTTTATTTTGTCCCTTGACGTTTAGCTAGATAGATTGATCACCCTTTTTAGATAGACAACAATGCGTGGATCCCGTCGAGTACGACGGACGTGAGGGGTGCTAATACCTTCCCCTTGCGTAACCAACTCCCGAATCCAGACTTGGTTGTGATGACCTTGTCTTTCCCTTTTTCGCCAGGTTTTTCCGATCGTTTCCTTTCCCTCTCCGTGGGATAAATAACGAAAGGTGGCGCCTCTTCTGTTTTCCGTCGGGTGTTTTTCGCAGTTGCGACAGCTAGTGACTCTGTTGGGGACCCTGGTTCCCTATGCGAGTCAATCCTAGCGCTTATTTGTTTATCTTTGGATGTTGTATATATGTGCTTTATTTATTTTCGCATTTTACTTTTCAGCATCATATGTCATTATTGTTGTGCTGTGGGGAGGGAAGTTCCGATGAGTGATAAGCCAGACCCAGGCCTGAGTAAAAACCTAGCATTAGTAGTGGAGATTAATGGGGGCCTGTTTGCTTAGCAAATACAGTTCCCCATGAAATTCGCGCTCGAACGAGATTCTCTTTGATGATCTTCCTTCAGATCCTTAGGATCGGTTGGAATTTTGGATTTGAGAGTTGTCGACTCTGGGGACCGATCATTTGTGATTCAGCTAAGTGAGGCCTCTTCGTAAGATGATGATGCCAAACCAGAAATGGTGAATGTATCATCATTTCTCGAAAGTCTGTGACGCTGATGAATGCATAGGATGCCGAACCTTGTCTATGGATAGGTCCATACCTGTGAGAGGGATTGGGTTATACAGGAAACCTTAGCTTTCAAAATACCCCGGTTCTTTACAGTGTGAGTTTGTGTATCAGTGGGTCCTACTGTCGGTACTTTGTTATTGCTAGAGCGAAGCGCTGGTTCTTCTTGATCAACAGCACAACAATCTTGGTCCCCTATGTGCATTTGCATTTTCATTTTCATTTGCATTTCATTAACATGTATTTGTGTTGCAGGTGCATATTTCCTTCCCGATTCTAGTGATCTTACTATGGAGCCCTTGAAGAGTACAGTGGCCTACAGGTTTCCGACTCCAGATGCCAGTTCTTTGTTGAGTTTGACTGCCTTAGGTGATAAAGTTGTAATGGAAGATTTCAGGAAGTCTTATGGGAGGTTGTTGAGATATGTCTGTAAGCCTTCTGCATATGAGATCAGTGGTGTCTACGCTTTCCTACAGTTCTATGATGCCCAATTGAGATGCTTCATCTTTCCTGACTATGTCCTGGCTCCTACCCTAGAGGAGTATTTTGAGCTGTTAGGGGTACCTATTCTGGATCAGATATAGTTTGTCCTTGTTGATGCTAAGCCTGATCTGGCTAAGCTCGCCGCTATTTTGCATCTTGGGGCTTCAGAGTTAGAGGGGAAGATGATCCAAAGAATTGGGATATATGGTTTTCCTTTGCCTTGCTTGATTGAAAAAGCTCAGCAGTGTGCTAAGGATGGCTGTTGGATCATATTTAGCGCCATCCTGGCTCTTTGTATATATGGCATTGTCTTGTTTCCTAATCTTTCGGACTTTGTGGATGTAGATGTGTTCCATATCCTGGCTTCAGGAAACCCAATGCCTACTCTTCTTGGAGATGTTTATCATTCTGTCCAATACAAGAATGAGAAACGAAGGGGAAAGAATGTAGCTTGTTGTGTTCCTCTGTTGTACGCATGGTTTGATAGTCATATGCCCAAGACGGGTCCGTTTGTTGTCACTACTAGTACTTCAGAGTGGTCGGAGAGGTTGATGGGTCTATCTGCAGAGAACATTATTTGGTTTGACCGAGACATGCTTGGTACATATATTATTTATAGTTGCGGTGGATTTCCTAACCTCCCTTTGGTCGGAAGGAAAGGTTGCATCAACTATAACCCTTATTTATTGGTCAGATAGTTTGAGTACGCCTTAAGGGATCCTCCTAGAGAAGAGGAGATACATGAATCTCTGTATCTCACCGGTTTATTGGAGGGTGAGACTTTAGGCAGACTTGAGCATGCTTGGAACAACATTCATCGGAGAGGGAAAATAGCTTTGGGGAAGAGTGATAGTCGAGCATATGACCCTTACCTAACTTAGATTCATGATAGATCTGCGAAGTTTCTGATGCTGTATCCTTCAGTTGCACCTCTATATCCTCTCATGATTGAGGAACCCACTATCATAGACATTCAGAAGTACAATCAGGTACTGTTTGAGAAGGAAGAGTAGAGAAAGGCTAACGAGGAATTGGAGAAAGAAATCATTCAGCTTCGAAGTGAGAAGATTGATGTTGTTCATTCCTTCAAGAAACAAACTGAGCTTGTAAACAAATTAGGTATGGATCTGACCAAGGAAACCAATTCTTGGGAGCGTTTGGGTTTGGATTTCAAGGCCGTTAATAGTGTTCTTGCTACTAAGAAGGAAGAGTTGGATAGGGATTACTTGAGGATTTCTAAGTTTGAGAACCAATGGAATGCCACGCTCACCAACAACAAAGAGCGCGAAGACAAGTTGAAGCTACAGATCAGCAAGTTGAAGACGCAGCTCAATGCCAAAGATGGGGAGATTACAGCAGAGGCATCACTTACACGGGATAGTGAGTACAGGTTGAACGAAGCCATTGTGAACTTAAAGGATCTCAGGTTGAGAGCTAATTCTAAGAGAGGCAGGCTTGAGGCATGCTTTGGAGAAGGAGCTTGGGACGACCATGTTGAGAGTCTACAGCATACTGTTAGCCGGAAGGAGCTACTTATTCAGGGACTGTTTGCTAGGCTAGATCATCCTGAGAAGCTGAAGCTGCTAGAGGACTTTCGAGCTTATCATCCGGCTTGACTATCTTGTTTATCTCTGTTATAGTTTGATGCTTATTGTCTGGCCATCACCAGGCTTGTTGGTTGAGGTCTTTTCTTTATTGTACTCAGTTGTAGCTTGTACATTGCCTGTTGGCCTATGATTATATACGAGGAGTTTCTATTCTATGGGTTCTCCATTGTTGTGTCTTTCTCCTGGAAACTAGAATCGAGGGGGAAATTTCCCTGTTGCATACATACATGTCTGCATTTTTTGCATTTTTCGCATTGCATGTGCATCAGAACTGTTAATCTTATTTTCCTGTGGTTTACTAGTGTTTCAGGATTGTTGATCTAACGACTCACTGGTATGCAACTAGGGCGAATCAGAAGAGAGTAATGGAGCAGATGCAAGCAGAGATGCAGGAAATGAGAGACCGTATGGCCCAATTGATGGAAGTAATGCAAGGAGTGGCTAATGGACAAGAGCAACTCCGGACTCTAGTGCATCCCTTGATTGCAAGTGTTGATGGCAACAGTATGTTGCATGGTGGGGACGTTGTTAACCCTCCTTGTATTGAGACTCCTCGGGATGATAATTCCATGCCTACCTTAGTCATCCCTACTACTGGAGGGAATGGTCATGCTGCTGGTGCCGGTAACGCTGTAGGTTTCAACAACACTGGTTTTGGTAATGGTGGTAATGGTAATGGTAATGGGAATGGTTACGGTCCTGACACCACTTATGCTATACATGGTAATATGGATCACATCTGGAATGAAGACAGGCAAGAGGATGTGTTCTCGCCAAGGATTGTGGCTGCTGAGTTACCCTCCGAAGCTGATAGGAGGATTAAGATGATTGAAGAAAAAATGAGGTCTCTTGAAAGTCAAAACTCTATGGGCCTTGATATGGCTAACCTGGGACTGATCCTGGATTTGAGAGTGCCACCGAAGTTCAAAGTCCCAGACTTTGATAAATATAAGGGTACCACCTGCCCGAGAGTTCATTTGAGATCCTACTACTGTAAGATGTTTGCCTACTCAGATGACGAGAAATTGCTCATGCATTTCTTCCAGGATAGTCTGTCTGGTCCTTCGCTGGAATGGTACATGAGCCTGGAGCCGGTAAATGTCCGTAGTTGGAGGGATTTGGCTGAAGCTTTTGTGAAACATTATCAATACAAAAACGACCTTTCTCCAAATAGGGTCCAGCTTCAAAATCTTTCACAAAAGAGCAATGAATGTTTCAAAGAATATGCTCCGAGATGGTGGGAGTTAGCAGCCAGGGTGCAGCCACCTATGGTGGAACGTGAGCTCATTGATATGTTTGTTGCCACCCTGCCAGGCGTTTATTATGAGAAGCTCATTAGCAGCATGTCGGGAAGTTTCTCTGACTTAATTATCACCGGAGAGATGGTGGGAAATGGTATCAAGCTAGGGAAGATAAGTGCTGGTGAAATACCCTCAGCTGGAGGAGGCAAGAAGGTGTTCAGTAACAAGAGACGAGAAAAAGATACTAATTCCGTGTCCAGTTCACGTGGGAGAGTGTAATACCCCAAATTTTGCCCTAAGATTTGTCGTCGCATTTCATTGCATTTTTATTGCATTTAATCAATTACTAACAAATTTGTGTAGTCGTTTGACTTTTTGCAGGTAAATATCATATGGCATGCATTTTTTTTCTAAAAAGTAAAAATGGCACAATTGGCAGGAGGACATGTGTAAGGAGTTATGAGTGTGAGAGGTTGAGAGTTCGAATCTCACCTTTGTCACTTTTTTTGTTTTTTATTATTTTTACTCTAAATTTTTCTATCTTTCATTAAAAAAATAACAAAAATAGTTTTTTATTATTATTTAATTATTATTTTCGTATTTTAATTAAATCATTTTTTAAAATATTATTTTTTTCACTTTTTTCTAAATTATTCATAAAAATATCCAAAAAATCATAAAATAAAAAATATTTAAAAAAATTTTGTTCTTTTTATAATATTTTTGATTTTAGGAATCAATAGGATTACTAGTTTTTATTTTAAGTTTATTTTAATTATTTTAAATTATTTAAATTATATTTTTTCTTAACTAATTATTTAGTTTGGGCTTTAAAATGGGTTTTAGGGACATTATTGACAATTTGGTGTTAACCCTAATTTGTTCCCTGTATATACATGTGTTGCCTTGTTGGAAAAGAGGGGAGAATGAAAAAACCTAAGAGGAGTGAGTGCCGTTTGCCGTTATTTAGTTTTCTTCTTCATCCATTACTATTGTTTCTTTTTCTTCATCGTTTACCGTTATTTCTTTTCCTTCATCTATTACTGTTGTTTCTTTTTCTTCATCTTTTACCGTTATTTCTTTTTCTTTATCTATTACTGTTACGTTTATATATATATAATTTTTAAATTGTTAGAGTTTATAGATATAAGATTAATTTTTGATCGAATTATGTCGATACGATGTTTGCACATTTGTGTGCATGACGCGTGACATTTGTGTTAGTTCGATCTGGTTGCCATGATCGCATTTTTGTGTGAGCAATAATACTATTTTTTGCTTAATTTCTTTTTCTTTGCGATAAATTTTGTTTCGTCCGATTTAGATCTGGTTGCGATGAACGCATTTCTGCGTTAGCAACATTGTTGGGTTATTTGGCACATTTAAAATTCATTATTGCTTTATTATTATTATTATTATTATTATTATTATTATTATTATTATTATTATTATTATTATTATTATTATCATTATTTATTATTATTATCATTATTATCATTATTATTACCATTATTATTATTATTGTTATCATTAATTTATTAAAACTTGTTATAATATAAAAATCTGTTTTTTAAAATAAATAACATTAACATCTTTTCCAAATTAATATGAAAACCTATTATTTTTAAGAAAAACTTTTTTTTAGATAAATTTAAAATAATAACTAAAATCTTTTTTTTTTTTAAATAATAACTAGAACCGTTATTTATTTTATTTTATTATTGTTCAATTCAAATTTCATTATCATATTGTATCTGCTCCTCTCATGTAACCTCGCGAACTTAACAATCGCTCTTTAAATTCTGCCTTTAAATTTCTGCTTGCATGGTTTAAATTATGACATTATCTCTCTGTTTGTATGATTCAATTATCTCACGCGTTTACCATTATTTCTGTCACATTGCACACATCCGAAGGTTAGGTCTAACTGTTTGGCCGCCGCGCCAATAGTCCGTAAAACTTCACACATTCAATTTCAAATCCTCAAAACTACAAACTACAAACCCTAATTTTCACAAATGCCTCGCCGCAGGCAAAATTACAATTTTACCCTTAGCATTAGGTCAAAGAGCCGCCGCGCTCGTTTTAGGGTTTCCCGCCGCGGAATCCCTAACCTAATTTAACCCTAATTACAACTTAACAAATCAACGTAGAGATTTGGAGTTTCTACACTCCACGTAAGCGTGTCCTTAAGACATGTTTACTCCCCGTGAGACCTTGACCACAGTCAAGAAGTCTCTAACCTCCCTTTTGAGGGGAACTACGATTACTCTGATTCCATTCCCGTAAGGATACATAGGCACAAGATGCGATGTCTTGCCGAGTAAACTTAAAATTAACCCCTTTGGTCTCTTTTCTCACTTTTAATCCTTTGTACATATACCTTAAGCAAATAAATAAAGCAAATAGTAAACATCTGAACAAAAGGTTCCCGTAGAGTACTACGGAAGTTTAGGGTGCTAATACCTTCCCTAATCTTAACCAACCCCCGAATCCTAGAATCTCCCCGCGTTGTGTTTACGACGCAAAAATAGGTTTTCCCTCTTTTGACCTTTTCCTTCGGATAAATCAAAGAGCGGTTGTGAATTGAATTGCGATTCAAACTCATTAATAGTTTGTGATCCTATTTCCACCGCAACAGAAAATGGCGACTTCACTGGGGACTTTCTAAACTTTTGAGGGTTATCCCTAATTTGTTCATATTTATTACTATTTGTTTTACTATTCATTTGCATGTATATATATTGTACTTTGATTTTGGGACTGTTCCTTGTGTTGTGAGATAAGTCCTACGCCCGGACTAGTGACATTATTATAGGATGAGGACATATTCGATGAGGCTTATAGGGAGTTGAATCCCGACCAAGCTGATTCGAGAGTCACCGCTCAGTTGAGACCTTTTCGAAAATGGTTCGGTTGAACGAGTAATCGTGAAAACTTTTTCCATGGTCGATTGGAGTCTGTGATATTGAGGACCGTAGTACCTTAACACCACCTTGGCCTTATTTAGGACGTAGTGCGGGAGCTATGTGGGAGTAATCCTACAACGGTTGCTACGCGATACTACACTCAAAAGAGGTTCTCTTGAGAATATTATTAACCCCCGAGTCAATCGGAAGGTTGATAATATCCGAAAGATAGGTTGATGACTTTGGGCACTTTTTAGAACCTTGTTCTGCAGGTACAACTAACCTATAGTACACTCCTTTCTGGATGGGTAGACCTTGACTCCGCTCACATACCTTTAACCTAGGACTTTGTGTGTTTTCATGCATTGCATTCATAAAACATCGCATTAAGATTTCATGGAATTCAAACTCTATTTATGAATATTGCAGGATACCATGGATCACTCTAGGAAGCATACTTTGAAATTTAATTTTAAGGGTTTTAATTTGGAAGTCCTAGAGAAGCTAAGAGATTTGGTTCAAGATCACGAAGAGTTCCAAAACAGATATGGAAGGCTATTGTCTTTGTTGAAGATTCAAGTAAACGAAGGACTTCTTGCAACTTTGCTACAGTTTTATGATCCAGATTATCATTGCTTCACCTTCCCAGATTATCAGCTATTACCTACCTTAGAAGAGTACTCTCAGTTGGTGGGATTACCTATCTTGGATAAAGCTCCATTCCCTTTCTTGGAGGAAGACCCTAAAGAACGAGATATTGCTAAAGCCATTTGTCTAAGGATATCCGATGTCAAAAACAATATGATCACCAAAGGGGGGACCTCCGGTTTTCTCAGGGACTTCCTAATTAAGAAAGCCCAATTTTATGCCGATCATAAAGACATGTTTGCCTTTGAGACAATATTTGCCTTGCTTATTTATGGGTTGCTGCTTTTTCCTAGTTTTGAAGGGTTTGTGGACCTTAATGCAATCAAGACCTTCATGAGGAGAAATCCAGTTCCAACACTATTGGGTAATACTTATCATTCAGTACATCTTCGAAACTTTCATGGTGGAGGAATGATTACATGTTGTGTGCCATTACTATACAAGTGGTTTATTTCTCACTTACCCAAGTCCGGTCCGTTCTGGAGATCTAATCAAGAACGTTGGTCGCAAAAAGTCATGGCTTTAACTCACTCTGATATTGATTGGTATAATCGCAGGTACGATGGGATATCGATCATTGATAGTTGCAGAAACTTCAACAATGTGCCTTTGCTCAGTTTCAATGGAGGAATTAGCTACAATCCAGTCTTAGCTCGCCGACAGTTGGGATACCCCTTGAAGGAACCGCCTAAAGGTATTCATGTGGAGAAAATCTTTTTCAAAGACGACAAAAAGCTTCAAGATCAGATTCTATCCTCTTGGAATCATCTGCATAAGAAGGACAAAGAAAGTTTGGGAAGACCTAATTGTGTGTCCATGGAACCTTACCTTCAATGGGTCCGAGGAAGAGCTATTGAGTTGAAGATGCCTTACTCTCGCCAAGATCCTTTACCTCAAAGAGAAGAACCTTTCCAGTATTTCATGACTGAAGCTGAGACTTTGAAGATCACTTTGAAGAGATCACAATGCAAAGCAGAATCATGGAAGAACAAATACCATGTGATGGTCAGCGAGTACGAAGAACTTCCAAAGCAGATTCATTCGAAGAATGATGAGATACAATCCTACAAGAAGAGAAGGCTCTACGAATATTTATTTTCCTCCGACTCTCCGTCTGCTCACTGAAGTTGTGGAAGATGCTTCTCTAGGACTTTCTAGGCTTTTATTTAGCTATTTTGGTTGCAAGAATATTATTTGTAATTTGTCTTCAATGAATTAAAAGTTTCCTTGGTATTCTGCAATATTCGTAAATATTTGAATTCCATGAAATCTTCATTTGCATTCACATTTTAGCATCATACTTTTGCATTGCATGTGTCTCCCGGTTTCTCATACTCGGTTCTCTCACCTTCCAGTTTTGTCATCCTAAGTTCTCTGCATCAATACGACCCTTCAAAAGGATGGAAGATCAAAACCAAGAGATCAACCGTGTCATCCATGAACTCGAAGATCTTCGAGGAAGTGTAGGGCAAATTTTGGAGATGCTACAAGCTCTTAGTGTGAAGGTGGATGCTCAGTCTACTGTTGTTTCTGAGACTACTAATACCGTTATGGAACCGCAACCAGTTGTTACTGTCGAGAATGTACCTCCTCACGGTCTTCAATCCGGTTTGGTGCCTCCTAGTGCTCAACCAGTTCAACGAGCTACCCCTCCAAAGTGCAAAACTCCTAACTCCGACCATGGTAAAGGACCTGCACGTTCGAGGAACCGCAAAACAGCTACTCCTCCACCTTGGCAACATCAGCAGAGTTATGTTCAAGGCTATCCGTCTCCATATGTTCAACGACCCTATGTAGTTACTGTTGCACCTCCTTTCGATCAGCAGTTTCCTACATACCAGCCTGTGCAGTCAGCTCCGGTATATCAAGCACCGATTCATCAACAACCTTCTGGTTGTCTGCCCTTGCAAGTTCCGGTCAACAGTCAACGAGTGCCCAACGCCCCTGTTCACCAGCAATCACAGGATCAGGTTCCTTATCTCCGTAAGAGTCAGTATAAGCCTTGTCCTCCAATTCCGATGACCTTCACTGAGTTATACCCCCATTTGGTACAACAGGGTCTGATTATCACCCGTGCTTTGGGTCCTCCGCCTAATCCGTTACCTGTAGGTTACAACGCTGCCGCTCATTGTTTATTTCATGAGGGTGCGCCCGACCATAATCTAGAGAATTGATATGCTCTTAAGAAAGTTGTCAGAAATTTGCTAGAAGCGAAGAAGTTGTCTTTTAGCGATGCTCAGATGAAGATCGAGACTCCTCTCGGGGTCCCTCACTTGTCGGGTTCGAAGTCTGCAAAGCATGCTACTCCTGTGACGAATCAGCCGAATCCAGTAATTATTCAAAGGCCTAGCTCGCTTCATTTCAGTAACCCTCAAGATGATATGACCGGGATCAACAAAGAATCCGGGAAAGTTATTTTGAAGCAACGACTGAAAACTGTTGAAGATGTGACCAGCGTAACTGGGGCAAGCCATGACGACTCACAGTGATCATGAACCAGACGTCCTTTCCATTGAGGCTCCGCCAAAGGAAACTGTTACGTTTGAATGCAAGATTTCATAAACATTTAGAAGGATTTTTCCGACAGTTCATTTATATGTATTTCTCTTTGATTAAGCATATTTAGCATGTACGAACTTGTTTATCTTCGATTAATTAATGCAACGCATATGTTTGTCTTGAATAAATCCATTTGTTTCACTCATTCAAAAAAAAACGTTTTCATAAATCATAATGCCAACTTTACCCGATCTCTTGTTCTGATGGAGAATTAGGGGGAGGATGACGAACCCAAAACGTCAGATTTCTTGTCGTATGCTTTCGATTGAAACCCGCTGATGATGTAAGGCATTGTTTCAAATCCCAAACACTGGAGATATAAGGATGTTAATCCCTAGTCAACCCTTTGAGCCTTGAAGTAGGAGTTTTTCTTTCTTTTTAAGAACCTTCATTCTAACCTGGGGCAGGGTAGGTTTCAGTTAAACCGATCGAGCGCTTAGACTCTTAAAAAGGAAGAGCCAACCTTCGAGAATTTATCCTTAGCATCTTAAGAAGTCCAATACAATGGCTATCCCTCGGTTACCTAAGGAGTGGGGCAGTCACGAGCCTTTCGAAAGATTTACACGACTTGTGCATAAAAGAATATTCAAAAAAATAATAAAAGCCCGCTAAGTCAAAACCTATGAAGGAGACTTAGGCAAAACTGGGGCATCCCGCTGGACTCCAAAGTCAAATCAAAAGACGTTGTCCAGGCAAAAGTTAGGGAATAAGAACAACAAACCAGTAGTTTTTAGAACCCCTATAAAGAACAAGGTCGTGTGACCAATTGCCAAAAGAAATAGGTGAGTGACTGCCATGTCCAAAGCCTTGATAAGTTCTCGACCATAGCAAATCCGCTTGAGATATGAGCGTTCGTATCCGGTTAACTGAATTAGGATTGGAGAACATCACGAAGAATGGGTGGGTACAAATATAACTTTGAGCCTTTATCTTTTGTTTCTCAAACCGTGAACCGAGCCACGATACAACCTTTAAAAGACCTAATTGAAGTAGGACTTCGGTTGGAAGCATACTCGACAAGATCACGTTTCCTGACTCCTACGAGCTATGCTCAAAAATTCATGTTGGCATTATAATTCAAACTTATATCTTAACCAGTGATCTCGGTCACGAGTTGTTGAGATATCTTTTTCAAAACAAAAAAACAAAAAATTCAAGACAAATATATGCGTACATTGACAAGCTCAGGATAGGCATTTCAGGCATGATGACTTTGCTTGATATCTTAGAGATTTACATATGGACGTAACCCATGGAACTTGAAGATCCTGTTAAACAGGGGCAGGCAGTTTCCCAATTCGCTTACCAACGCGAGTCTGACGTTCTTAAGGAGCTATTTCTCAAAGATTTCGTCGTAACACGATTAATCTGTGCCAGTTACGTCGATGACCTGACGAATCTCTCAAAGAGTTTGAGAACAATGGGGCAACCCGACTCAGTGTTCTCTATAAAATCCTCTTGAGATGACCCTACCCCACAACGCAAATATCCTGGGGCACCGTGTTTTTTAAAGAAACAAATGGCGACTACTATAAGGTCCTTCAAGATCAAAACTATGTGGTCACAACTTTTCTTCATGCACCCGATGGATTTTACTCACGGCGGCCTTCATTCCCCAGTAAGTCTCAGTGTGCAACAGGCTCCTAAACTATTGCCTCGTCACAGTCCCCAAAGAGACTATAAGCTGACAACTTTTTCTTGGGTAACTCGAACGTGTCCCACAGGTTTTCTTCTCCCCATGTGAAGACGTGATACTGTGCACCCAAGCAGATTCCCTTCTCCCCAGAGAATTCAGAACTTTAAAACCAGATTTGGTTCTACCATTGATCTTTCTTACCCATGATTGACGTATTGGTTGCAGAGAATGCAGGGTATCTCCGTCGAGATGTTTATTTCATCTCTCGTCCCGTCTCTAGTCTGTTTCGTCAGCATACGCAGGGGCATAAGCATCACATGCCTACTTCATATATTCATTTCACATTCTCATTACATACTCATTCCATAACATCCTGCATATTTAACTACATACCTAGACATTAAGATACATAGACATTAACATACATTCACATTAACATATGCATCAACATATGCGTTAGCATTCACAGGTTCATTATGTTTCACCATCATTGGTTGTTACCGCCAAGTAACTGGGTTCGTCCATTCTCTCCAAATAGATTGTCAGCCCTAAGCATAAAATACATAAGTGTTTCCAGTTTCCCCACAGAGCTCGATCCTCGTGGATGACGGTTACTTCAGCTATCTTTCCTCACTAGGATAAGATATCTACCCTTCGAGATCATTCCCTCGACGGAGTCTTGATTACCAGTCTTCTTTCTAGCTCGATCCTAGATTGAATCTCAGTATTGTCGGTCGTCGAGCCCAACCGGACGTGCATTTATTTTGCACCATCTAAAGATTTTCACCATACCATGGCAGATACGCGACTGTTTTCGCCCGAGAAGTTTATCACTGTACCCGGACGTGCATTTATTTTGCACTATCTTTCAATCACAATCCTTTACAGATACACGCCAGTTCACGCCTGGAAAACAATCCTACATCTTACAGCATCGGTATGCGACATTTCTCACCTAAGAAGTCGATCCTATCTTCGTTATGACTCGCAGCAAATGGCCATCTCCATTGAGCAGTTGGGCTTCCATTTTCCCTGTCGTCTTGAAGTATAGGGAGGTTTGAACCAAATCGTATTCAGGAGAGCACGATCTTGAAATACGGGGAGGTTTAAGCGGAATCATATTCAGGAGAGCACGATCTTGAAGAATGAGGAAGTTCATTTACCCTTTAGTAAAAGAAGGAGCGGAATCATATTCAGGAGAGCACGATCTTGAATTATGAGGATGTTCATTTACCCTTTAGTAAAAGAAGGAGCGGAATCATATTCAGGAGAGCACGATCTTGAAGTATGAAGAAGTTCATTTACCCTTTAGTAAAAGAAGGAGCGGAATCATATTCAGGAGAGCACGATCTTGAAGTATGAAGAAGTTCATTTACCCTTTAGTAAAAGAAGGAGCGGAATCATATTCAGGAGAGCACGATCTTGAAGTATGAAGAAGTTCATTTACCCTTTAGTAAAAGAAGGAGCGGAATCATATTCAGGAGAGCACGATCTTGAAGTATGAAGAAGTTCATTTACCCTTTAGTAAAAGAAGGAGCGGAATCATATTCAGGAGAGCACGATCTTGAAGTATGAGGAAGTTCATTTACCCTTTAGTAAAAGAAGGAGCGGAATCATATTCAGGAGAGCACGATCTTGAAGTATGAGGAAGTTCATTTACCCTTTAGTAAAAGAAGGAGCGGAATCATATTCAGGAGAGCACGATCTTGAAGTATGAAGAAGTTCATTTACCCTTTAGTAAAAGAAGGAGCGAAATCATATTCAGGAGAGCACGATCGTGAAGTATGAGGAAGTTCATTTACCCTTTAGTAAAAGAAGGAGCAGAATCATATTCAGGAGAGCACGATCTTGAAGTATGAGGAAGTTCAGTTTACCCTTTAAGAAAAATCAGAATCGTATTCCAGGCACCGACCTTAAATATGAGAAAATTGATATATCAGATAAGCAGCAGCCTCTTTATTTGAGTGCTTATTCATTTTGGCACATAAGTCCCTTCCAACGATAAGTGACAGTTCTCCCTCGAGAAGCTTATCAGGGAATTTCCCATTAAAGTCCATTTATTTTTGCATACAGCCGGTTTTTACCCTGTATTTTTGCTACGGATTCCCGAAAAGTCCGTTTGATCCTGTCACGAGGGATAGGTTACAGAAGCTTGGATGTTATTCTTTGCTCAATGCTCCATGCATTCTGTGATCGATCTTGCAATCGTACTTGATCCAGTTTTACTTTTAGATTCCCAGTGGAGGCCGTCTCACAGGTGTCATCTCCATTTGAGAATCTCGTTCCCAAAATGACAATTGGTCGTGTTCGCACCAGTTGACCATCATTTTAGAATTCCCCAGGGTTGTACTGTGTCCCAGCGCGTCATTCTCCCCAGTGTGTTTCTTCTCGTAGCGTCCGTCCCTGTGTCGTCGCATTCGTCAGCATTTTCACAATTCATCATTTCAGCATACGCATCATATCATCTGCATTAACCTGTTCTCGCTTTGTCCATATCATTGCATAGCACTGCGTCTAAAGGCAAAATTTTCGGTTATCTGTATTTAAATCCCTCCACCATGATTTCTCGAGTCTCCGTTGCTCGAATCACCCGGTGAAGTTATTTAAATAGGGGCAACTGTAATACCCCAAATTTTGCCCTAAGATTTGTCGTCGCATTTCATTGCATTTTTATTGCATTTAATCAATTACTAACAAATTTGTGTAGTCGTTTGACTTTTTGCAGGTAAATATCATATGGCATGCATTTTTTTTCTAAAAAGTAAAAATGGCACAATTGGCAGGAGGACATGTGTAAGGAGTTATGAGTGTGAGAGGTTGAGAGTTCGAATCTCACCTTTGTCACTTTTTTTGTTTTTTATTATTTTTACTCTAAATTTTTCTATCTTTCATTAAAAAAATAACAAAAATAGTTTTTTATTATTATTTAATTATTATTTTCGTATTTTAATTAAATCATTTTTTAAAATATTATTTTTTTCACTTTTTTCTAAATTATTCATAAAAATATCCAAAAAATCATAAAATAAAAAATATTGAAAAAAATTTTGTTCTTTTTATAATATTTTTGATTTTAGGAATCAATAGGATTATTAGTTTTTATTTTAAGTTTATTTTAATTATTTTAAATTATTTAAATTTTATTTTTTCTTAACTAATTATTTAGTTTGGGCTTTAAAATGGGCTTTAGGGACATTATTGACAATTTGGTGTTAACCCTAATTTGTTCCCTATATATACATGTGTTGCCTTGTTGGAAAAGAGGGGAGAATGAAAAGACATAAGAGGAGTGAGTGCCGTTTGCCGTTATTTAGTTTTCTTCTTCATCCATTACTATTGTTTCTTTTTCTTCATCGTTTACCGTTATTTCTTTTCCTTCATCTATTACTGTTGTTTCTTTTTCTTCATCTTTTACCGTTATTTCTTTTTCTTTATCTATTACTGTTACGTTTATATATATATAATTTTTAAATTGTTATAGTTTATATATATAAGATTAATTTTTGATCGAATTATGTCGATACGATGTTTGCACATTTGTGTGCATGACGCGTGACATTTGTGTTAGTTCGATCTGGTTGCGATGATCGCATTTTTGTGTGAGCAATAATACTATTTTTTGCTTAATTTCTTTTTCTTTGCGATAAATTTTGTTTCGTCCGATTTAGATCTGGTTGCGATGAACGCATTTCTGCATTAGCAACATTGTTGGGTTATTTGGCACATTTAAAATTCATTATTGCTTTATTATTATTATTATTATTATTATTATTATTATTATTATTATTATTATTATTATTAGTATTAGTATTATTATTATTATCATTATTTATTATTATTATCATTATTATCATTATTATTACCATTATTATTATTATTGTTATCATTAATTTATTAAAACTTGTTATAATATAAAAATATGTTTTTTAAAATAAATAACATTAACATCTTTTCCAAATTAATATGAAAACCTATTATTTTTAAGAAAAACTTTTTTTTAGATAAATTTAAAATAATAACTAAAATCTTTTTTTTTTTAAAATAATAACTAGAACCGTTATTTATTTTATTTTATTATTGTTCAATTCAAATTTCATTATCATATTGTATCTGCTCCTCTCATGTAACCTCGCGAACTTAACAATCGCTCTTTAAATTCTGCCTTTAAATTTCTGCTTGCATGGTTTAAATTATGACATTATCTCTCTGTTTGCATGATTCAATTATCTCACGCGTTTACCATTATTTCTGTCACATTGCACACATCCGAAGGTTAGGTCTAACTGTTTGGCCGCCGCGCCAATAGTCCGTAAAACTTCACACATTCAATTTCAAATCCTCAAAACTACAAACTACAAACCCTAATTTTCACAAATGCCTCGCCGCAGGCAAAATTACAATTTTACCCTTAGCATTAGGTCAAAGAGCCGCCGCGCTCGTTTTAGGGTTTCCCGCCGCGGAATCCCTAACCTAATTTAACCCTAATTACAACTTAACAAATCAACGTAGAGATTTGGAGTTTCTACACTCCACGTAAGCGTGTCCTTAAGACATGTTTACTCCCCGTGAGACCTTGACCACAGTCAAGAAGTCTCTAACCTCCCTTTTGAGGGGAACTACGATTACTCTGATTCCATTCCCGTAAGGATACGTAGGCACAAGATGCGATGTCTTGCCGAGTAAACTTAGAATTAACCCCTTTGGTCTCTTTTCTCACTTTTAATCCTTTGTACATATACCTTAAGCAAATAAATAAAGCAAATAGTAAACATCTGAACAAAAGGTTCCCGTAGAGTACTACGGAAGTTTAGGGTGCTAATACCTTCCCTAATCTTAACCAACCCCCGAATCCTAGAATCTCCCCGCGTTGTGTTTACGACGCAAAAAAAGGTTTTCCCTCTTTTGACCTTTTCCTTCGGATAAATCAAAGAGCGGTTGTGAATTGAATTGCGATTCAAACTCATTAATAGTTTGTGATCCTATTTCCACCGCAACAGAGAGGTAGATGTCAGAATCGGCAACAACAGCAGATTTCTAGTATTACAATTCTCGCAGTTCAACAACCACAACAACAACAACGTCAGCAACAACAACAACAACCGCAACAAAATCATCAGGGGTACAAAAGATATCAAGATAGAGGCCGGGCAGCAAATAGGCATTTTGATGCGCCTCCCATGCCGTACTCTCAGCTATTGCAAGCTTTGTTGCAGCTGCAACTGATTCAGAAAAGAACTTTGGCTCCCTGTCATACCCTAAATTTGTCCTACCCTTTTTGTAAATATTTTCGCATTTTATTGTTTCATGTCGTTTAGACACGTGTCCACCCGCAATTGGGCGTTTTCCAAATTTTATCCATTTCTGTCCAATTAAAGTGTGACACGTGGTGTAGGGGTTTTTTTTGTGTGACTATTATTTCCTTTTTTTCAATTTCTTAATCTTTTTCTTTTTTTTTTTTTTAAAAAAAAAAATAATAATAATAATATTCCTAGATAATAATAAATATTTTTGTATATATTTGTCAATTTTTATTTAATTAACATTTATTAACATTTATTTGCTGTTATTACATTTGTTAAAATCCATTTAGTAATTAGTGTTAATATTTATATATTATTTAATTATGTCCATGTCAATTTATATTAATTGCTTATTGTTTTAATGATTAATTAATTTGAAAAAATAAAAGAAAAAAAATAGAAAAGTAACAAAAAGAAGAAAGGAAATGCAAGGAAAGAAACAAGTTGGGGGAAGCCCAATTGCATCGGCCCGTTAGGGTTAGAGTTGTGCTTAAAAGAGGGAAATTGAGAGCAGGGGAGGGCACTGTTCATCGCTCTAAGCAAAACCTTAAGCGGCGTCTTTTTTTCAGAAAGAGGTGAAATTGTTTCACTATTCACACTCTTCCATCTTCTTCAAATCCAACCCACACGAAACACCATCTTAATCTCCACTCAAAACTTAGTTTCATTATCACCACCATCATCATCTTTTGAGACCAAGTTACCATCTCCATCAATTAGCGTTGTTGAGTCGGAGCAAGTACCGACATTGACGAAGATTCACGACAACCCTCGTGCAAATACAAACTCAGAGGTCGAAGTTCTGTTCGGTTGGAATCAGGCTGTTCAACAGGCAACATATTTTGGTAGCAGGTCGATATGAAGGTTTTCAGCAGCAACACAGATGAAGGCGGTATCGTTTACAGTGAGGAGATCTCTGAATGATTGCGCATCGAAGCACCGGGTTGTCAACCTCCGCTTTGGCGATTTCTAATTTGTAACATCGGTGTTCTGTGTTTGCTTGGATTGCTGTCTTTTATATGCAGATTTTAAGGTTTGAAATCAAGGTTTGGAACAGATTGCGTGCTGGCCGCGATATCGTTGGACTCTATCATATACAGGCAATATAAGTGAGTCTTCAAGCTCGCACCAACAACAACGGAGAGCGAGTGACGACAACAACTTGTAGCTCGAACAAACTCCCAACATTTCTACACGGGCGATTTCCATTTCCGATGACAACACCGCCACTTTTCTAGCAGCAACTTAAGCAGAGACCAGACGATTCAATGATACGCGCATCTGGTAGACTCTTTTGGGGAGCCGCAAGCACAACGAGCAAGTCATGAGCTGATGCGCGACTGAATCCAATGTTGGTTGGTTTTTTTTTTCTTTTATTATTTTATTACAACTACGCTTCCATTTGATCTTTAACTTGTGGATTATTGTTATTAGGGTTTGAAACTATAGTGTTTGTGTAACATTGGAAGTTTGCTTCCTGTTAAGTTTTTTAAGAGCTGAGTTGAGCTGCTATAACTTGTTTCGTGTCATAACTGATGTATTGCCGTATTGTGATCCAGTTCGAACGAGTTTTTTTTTTATTATTCTAACACTATTATTAATCGGGTAGTGTATGTTCATATACCTGCTTGCATCTGGATGATGGTTTTAGAGTAATAAAATCTGTGGATGTTGTTAGGATTTCAGAGCGTCGCAGTCGTACATTATCAGGTATCTCGTTTTGGCAGGGGTACATAGTTTATGTTTGGATTAAACTGATACGACTTGTTAGGACTTTTCTGCTATGTGCATGTTTGGTTTCCTGCTGCAGAAAATAAAAGTGATATTGTTATATTTGATTCGGATTAATGTCATGAATGGCTTTTTGATTCAAGTATATCTAGAGTAATGGTGATTGTGTTCATTGTTACATCATGAACGGGTTATACCGTGAATATTGTGCGGATTGTTTCTGTTTGTTGTGATTGAACATGCTACTGCTTATTGGTTGTTATTGGTTGATATGTTGCGCCGTTATTAGTTGGTCCCAGGTTTATCATTAAGAGTGCTGTTATGTTGTTGATACATTGACTCGATGTCGGTTTGCTTTAATTTGCACATGGAATTGATTTGGGACCTGCTGCATATGCTGTTCGTATCTGCTACGGATACTGCGGTCATGGTTTTCTGTTGGTGTTAATTTTTCTGGTATAGATGCCGTAAGACAGTGTTTTGCCAATGCTTGATTGGTCTGCCAGTTAGTTGTGCTGTGTTTATGTTGAACTGGAATGTCTATTTTGTGTTGTTGCTGCTGCCCCACGTTGTTAGTGGAAACAAACCGTCATATTCGTGTTGTGTCGAATTGTTTTGGTTTTTTTTTACCCCTGCTGTTGTTATGCTATTTCACCTGCGAGGTATGTTCGGTTTTACAAGCAGGAAGTGTCGGCGGAATGGTAGGTTTTATTTTGGCATATGGTTGTTGATGTGGTTACTAATCTATTTTGCTGCACTTAGTTTTCATATGGTGGCCATAACCCATTTCCGTGGTCTGTTTTTAATGATAAACAATGTTAACAGGATCTTTATCTGAGAATAGTGAGGGTTTCGTTCTGTTTTTTCATCAAAGTAAGATATAACTATTTTCTGTAGTTTGTTTATTATAAGGACTTTTATGTTGATATATGGTGGTATCTGTTTACAGATCACATGTGTTCTGTTATGGTTGATATGTATAGTATTTGTATTTTAATTCAAATTTTCCTTTGGGTGTTAATAAACTTAGTTTTTTTTTAAGCCAAGCCACCGATATTTTTCTTCAAATTGTGAGAATATGTTTCAACCGAATGTGCTTACTTTCTATCAGGGGTGTGAGAGCTTGCACATGTGTATAATGTTAGATTTTTTTTGTTAGTTGCTTATTTTATTCATTATGATTGATGCCTACTGTCTATATTAGACAATACCCTTCGAAATTCTAATGCACTTTCCATTTTCACTACATAAATATATGCACTTGTGTTATAATGTTCCCTCATTTTAATTAATTTTGTTTGATTGATTAATTCTGGTCTTACTTATGTAATGTTAGTAATACAGCTTAGCTAATTTGGTTATGTTGTTGAATTTATCAAATTAATCTTAAGTTATTTTAATTACCTGTAATACCCCAAATTTTACCCTTTCTTTTTTATTTTATTTTAAATTCTTATTAACCTAATAAATTAACCTTTTTTTTTATCTTGTTTTTTTAACTAATAATAATTTAATTAAATTTTTTTTTATAACTTTACTAATATTTTTTATTAACTTTTTTTTTTTTCTATTTAGTTTATTTATTTAAAGCTCTTCTTACTAACTTTTAGGATTTAGATTAAAATTTAACTTTTTTTTTTTTTCTTTTCTTCAAGAGTAAATTTTTTATAACCTTTTTTTAAATTAATTTCTAACACATTTTTTAATCAAATTCTAATATTTTTTTTTAAAAAATAAAAATCTAACTTCTTTTTAAAATTAAATCTTTTTTCTAACTTTTTTTAAATCTTTTTCTAACTCCTCTTTAAAGTTAAATCTTTTTCTATCTTTTTTAAAATTAAATCTTTTTTTCTAACTATTTTTAAAGCTAAATCTTGTTTTCTAACTTTAAATCTTTTTTTTCTAACTTTTTAAAATTAAATCTTTTTTTCTAACTTTTTTAAAATTAAATATTTTTTTCTAACCTTTTTAAAACTAAATTTTTTTTTTCTAACTTTTTTAAAATTAAATCTTTTTTTCTCTAACTTCTTTTTAAAATTAAATCTTTTTTTTCCTCTAAATTCTTTTTTAAAATTAAATCTTTTTTTTTTTTCTAACTATTTTAAAAATTAAATCTCACCTTTGTCACTTTTTTTGTTCTTTATTATTTTTACTCTAAATTTTTCTATCTTTCATTAAAAAAATAACAAAAATAGTCTTTTATTATTATTTAATTATTATTTTCGTATTTTAATTAAATCATTTTTTAAAATATTATTTTTTTCACTTTTTTTTAAATTATTCATAAAAATATCCAAAAAATCATAAAATAAAAAAATATTGAAAAATTTTGTTCCTTTTATAATATTTTTTATTTTAGGAATCAATAGGATTATTAGTTTTTATTTTAAGTTTATTTTAATTATTTTAAATTATTTAAATTTTATTTTTTCTTAACTAATTATTTAGTTTGAGCTTTAAAATGGGCTTTAGGGACATTATTGACAATTTGGTGTTAACCCTAATTTGTTCCCTATATATACATGTGTTGCCTTGTTGGAAAGGAGGAGAGAATGAAAAAACCTAAGAGGGGTCAGAAGGTTTTCTTCAGAAAAGAGGAGAGAATGAAAAAAACCTAAGAGGGGTCAGAAGGTTTTCTTCAGAAAAGAGGAGAGAGAGGGAGAAACAAAGGAGATCCCCAGAGAAGAAAGGCGGTCGTTCCCACAACTCGTTAGAAGGATTGGAGCTCTCCAGTGTTCCCTTATTCAAACCTTTTTCACATTTACCGAAGCAAACCTCCGCTTCGTAGGTTAAATTACTAAACCTTTTGCCTTTTCATGTTTATGTGCATATTTTTGCCATGTTAATGTGTTTAGGTCCGTTAAATTACTAAATCCTTTGCATTTTTCATATTTATTTGCATCCTTGCCATGTTAACCTTCATTGTTGTTTAGATCCGTAGATTTTGATCTGTATGAACCATGATTGTGTCGTATAGGATTGTTTGCATGTCCATTAATTGTCTGTTTGCATTTGCAATTCTATTGTTATTTTTTTTTATCAAAACCTTTTTCAAAATCAAAACCTTTTTTATTAAAACTAAAACATTTTTTCCCAAAAAAAACCTTTTTTGTTCCCGTAAATATTTTTTCCCAAAAAAAACCTTTTTTTTGTTCCCGTAAACATTTTTTTCCAAAAAAGCCTTTTTTTGTTCCCGTAAACATTTTTTCCAAAAAAGCCTTTTTTTGTTCCCGTAAACATTTTTTTCTAAAAAAAACCTTTTTGTTCCCAAAAACATCTTTTTTTATATATAATTTAAACTTAACATTTTTTTCATAATTTAAACTTAAATTTTTTTAACTAAGTAATTCCATTTTAAAATTAAAACCTTTTTTTATATATATAATTAAAATATTAAAAAAATTAAAACATTTTTTTACATAATTAAAATATTAAAAAATTAAAACCTTTTCGTAAGGAACTCCTTTGCCGTGTCATTTTGTGTACCTTTTATTTTCTTTATTCCTGCATTTCATTTGCATGCTTGAGGTTGAGATGTGCTTGTGGTGGCCACAGCCCCACACTATTTTCCTCCCTCACTTCATTCTAAGTGTCATTACATATTTTCATATTCTTCATGTTTTCAAAAATGTTTCTTTGTTTCTTTATACCCTCTGCCTTTATTACTTTTCATATTTCTGTACCTTAATTATTCCTCCATATAATGATTTGTCATATTTTCACACATTTTTTTACAGTTTTATCCTTCCAAAGGATTAGGTCCAGCCTTTTGGCCGCTGAGTCAATAGCCTTACCCCTTTAATGGATCAAACCCTGTTTTCACAAATGCCTCGCCGCAGGCAAGATTACAACTTTACCCCTAGCATTAGGTCAAAGAGCCGCCGCGCTCATTTTAGGGTTTCCCGCCGCGGAATCCCTAACCTAATTTAACCCTAATTACAACTTAACAATTCAACGTAGAGATTTGGAGTTTCCACACTCCACGTAAGCGTGTCCTTAAGATGCGTTTATTCCCCTTGAGACCTTGACCACAGTCAAGAAGTCTCTAACCTCCCTTTTGAGGGGAACTACGATTACTCTGATTCCACTCCCGTAAGGATACGTAGGCACAAGATGCGATGTCTTGCCGAGTAAACTTAGAATTAACCCCTTAGGTCTCTTTTCTCACTTGTAATCCTTATGTACATATACCTTAAGCAAATAAATAAAGCAAATAGTAAACAACTGAACAAAAGGTTCCTGTAGAGTACTACAGAAGTTTAGGGTGCTAGTACCTTCCCTAAATTTAACCAACCCCCGAACCCTAGATCTTTCCCCGCATTGTGTTTACAATGCAAAAATAGGTTTTCCCTTTTTGACCTTTTCCTTCGGATAAATCAAAGAGCGGTTGTGAATTGAATTGCGATTCAAACTCATTAATAGTTTGTGATCCTATTTCCACCGCAACAGAAAATGGCGACTTCACTGGGGACTCCTTTAACTTTTGAGGGTTATCCCTAACTTGTTCATATTTATTACTATCTGTGTTATTATTCATTTGCATGTATATATTTGCGCTTTGATTGTGGGACTGTTCCTTGTGCTGTGAGATAGGTCCTAACCCGGATCTAGTGTACCTTAGGTAAATGGCAATAGATCAAGGAAACTGTACGACGTATATCGATACGGTTGATCTGGTGGCCATGGTTAGTGCGACTTCTTGGTTGGTGCTTATATTCCTTAAGTCAAGTTGAGGATAATATTGAGGCTGCCATATGTTGTCAACGCACTAACTGACTTTTAGAACCCTAGTTAACTCATCTTGGCCTTTAGAAAGTAGTGAGGTAACCGGCTTTGGTGCAGACTAAAGTTGGTTGACACTCGATACTACGCTCATTGAGATCTTAAACTTGGAGGGTTTTGGTTGGCAAGTAAGTTGCCTTCTGAACAACCACCCTTGTGAAGGATCAATGATATTGAGATCCCTTAGAACCTGGTTACTTTTGTAGGACAGGATGAACCATCTAACTTCAGGGGAGGGTATTTGCCTTTGAACCTCATGCAAGCCTTTAACCTAGGACTTTGTGTGTTTTCATGCATTGCATCCATAAAGCATCTCATCGCATTGTATTTCATGGAGTTCAAATATCATTTATGGATATCGCGGGATACCATAAATAAAAAAAATATAAAATGAAAAAACAAGGAAAAGATTTCCTTGGTACCCCACGGCATTAGTAAATGTTTTGAATTCCATGAAATCTTCATTTACATTCACATTTTAGCATCATACTTTTGCATTACATGTGTCTCCCGATTTCTCACACTCGGTTCTCTCACCTTCCAGTTTCGTCACCCTGAGTTCTCGGCACCAATACAACACCAGAGCTCAAACTCGGAAAAGAATGGAGGATCAGGCAAAAGAGATTGATCGCCTTAGCAATGAACTTGAAGACCTTCGAGGGGGTATGGGGCGAATGATGGAATTGTTACATGTCATGAATGCTAAGATGGATACCCAGCCCACTGTTGTTTCTGAGATTACCGGCGTTACTGTGGACCCTTCACCAAGTGTGACCGTAGCAAGGGACCCACCTTATGGTCTTGCTCCCGGTTTTGTGCCTCCTCAAGCCACTATTCCGATTAATCAACCTGTTCAGCAAGCCGTGCCTTTGTTTTCTGAAGTTTCTAGGGGGCTCCTATCTTTGCACCACCTGTTGTACACACTCGTGCGTAACCGTACTCCAATGAGACAGTTTTTGATAATCTTGATGAGAATGTTGAGGGTTATGAGAAACATGATAAGCTTCGTGAGGAAGTAAACACTATCGTCCAGAGATTGAAAAAGGTAGAGGGTGATCAAATTTTTGGGACTGCTGCAAGGGATGTTTGTTTGGTCTCGGGTTTAGTTATTCCCCCGAAGTTCAAAACTCCGAACTTCGATCGCTATGAAGGTGCCACCTGTCCTAAGAGTCATTTGATCATGTATTATCGCAAAATGGCTGCCCATGTTGAGAATGATAAACTGATGATTCATTGCTTCCAAGACAGTTTGAAGGGTGCTTCTTCCAAGTGGTATTTAACTTTGGACCAATCCCGCGTTAAGAGCTTTCAAGATTTATCTGACGCTTTCATCAAACACTACAAGTACAATATGGATCTGGCTCCTGACAGAAGACAGTTGTTGAGTATGTCGCAAAAGAATTCTGAGTCATTCAAAGAGTATGCTCAAAGGTGGAGAGAAACTGCTTCGCAGGTAGAACCTCCTTTGACCGAGAAAGAGTTAGCTGATTGGTTTGTCGACACAGTCCGTCCAGAATTTTACGAGAGAATGGTGGGTAGTGTGACTTCAAATTTCTCCGACATCGTTGTTGTGGGTGTCAAGATTGAATTGGGTATGAAGAGTGGTAAAATGACAAATAATCATGGCGCTTCTAAGGATCAGCCGAAGAAACCTCCGTATAGCTCCCAGAAAAAGAAGGAGAGTGAGACTAATACTATATCCTCTGGTAGACCAAGGGAACGCTTTTATCGACATCCGCAAGGTTATGCTCAACCTCAAGGGTACCCAGTCCAATATGCTCAACAACCCTATGTGGCAGCTATTACACCTTCTTTTAATCAACAGGTTCCCATGTATCAACCTATGCAACAACCTCCTGTTTATCCGCCTCCTGTCAACTACCTACAGGCACCCAATACTCCTGCTCCTCAACAGCCAAAGAGTCCGGCTCCTCGCCAGAATATGCCAAACAGAAGAACGTATAAACCTTGTCCGCCGATCCCGATGACTTTTACCGAGTTGTGTCCCTCTTTGGTCAAGCAAGGTCTCACCACTACTCGGGCTTTGGGTCCGCCTCCTAATCCTCCACCTAATCCATTACCTGCAAGTTACAACGCTACCGCTCATTGTTTATTTCATGAGGGTGCGCCCGGCCATGATCTAGAGAATTGCTATGCTCTTAAGAAAGTTGTCAGAAATTTGCTAGAAACGAAGAAGTTGTCTTTTGGCGATGCTCAGCTGAAGATCGAGACTCCTTTCGGGGTTCCTCACTCGTCAAGTGCAAATTCTGCAAAGCATGCTACGCCTATCAGCCGAATCCAGTCATTATTCAAAGGCCTAGCCCGCTTCATTTCAGTAACCCTCAAGGTGATATGACCGGGATCAACAAAGGATCTGGGAAATTTATTTTGAAGCAACGACTGAAAACTGTTGAAGATGTGACCAGCATAACTGGGGTAAGCCATGACGACTCACAGTGATCATGAACCAGACGTCCTTTCCATTGAGGCTCCGCCAAAGGAAACTGTTACTCTTGAATGCAAGATTTCATAAACATTTAGAAGGATTTTTCCGACAGTTCATTTGTTTATTTATATGTATTTCTCTTCGATTAATCATATTTAGCATGCACGAACTTGTTTATCTTTGATTAATTAATGCAACGCATATGTTTGTCTTGAATAAATCCATTCGTTTCACTCATTCAAAATATATTTTTCATAAATTATAATGCCAACTTTACCCGATCTCTTGTTCAGATGGAGAATTGGGAGGAAGATGACGAACCTAAAACGTCAGATTTCTTGTCGTATGCTTTCGATTGAAACCCGCTGATGATGTAAGGCATTGTTTCAAATCCCAAACACTGGAGATATAAGGATGTTAACCCCTAGTCAACCCTTTGAGCCTTGAAGTAGGAGTTTTTCTTTCTTTTAAAGAACCTTCATCCGCTTAGACTCTTAAAAAGGAAGAGCCAACCTTCGAGAATTTATCCTTAGCATCTTAAGAAGTCCAATACAATGACTATCCCTCGGTTACCTAAGGAGTGGGGCAGTCACGAGCCTTTCAAAAGATTTACACGACTTGTGCATAAAAGAATATTCAAAAAAATAAGAGCCCGCTAAGTCAAAAACCTATGAAGGAGACTTAGGCAAAACTGGGGCATCCCGTTGGACTCCAAAGTCAGATCAAAAGACGTTGTCCAGGCAAAAGTTAGGGAATAAAAGCAAAACAAGAGGGTACAATAAATAGTCCCTAGTAAAGAACAAGATCGTGTAATAGGTGAGCGACTGCCATGTCCAAAGCCTTGATAAGTTCTCGACCATAGCAAATCCGCTTGAGATATGAGCGTTCGTATCCGGTTAACTGAATTAGGATGGAGAACATCACGAAGAATGGGTGGGTACAAATATAACTTTGAGCCTTTATCCTTTTGTTTCTTAAACCGTGAACTGAGCCACGATACAACCTTTAAAAGACCTAATTGAAGTAGGACTTCGGTTGAAAGCATACTTGACAAGATCACGTTTCCTGACTCCTACGAGCTATGCTCAGAAAAAAATTCATGATGGCATTATAATTAAAACTTATATCCTGACTAGTGATTTCGGTCACAAGTTGTTGCGATATCTTTTTTTCAAAACAAAAATTCAAGACAAATATATGTGTACATTGACAAGCTCAGGATAGGCATTTCAGGCATGACAACTTTGCTTGATATCTTAGAGATTTACATATGAACATAACCCGTGGAACTTGAAGATCCTGCTGAACAGGGCAGGCAGTTTCCCAATTCGCTTACCAACGCGAGTCTGACATTCTTAAGAGCTATTTTCCCAAACATTTTCGTCGTAACACGATTAATTTGTGCCAGTTACGTCGAGACCTGACAAATCTCTCAAAGAGTTTGAGAACAATGGGGCAACCGGACTCGGTGTTCTCTATAAAATCCTCTTGAGATGACCCTACCTCGCAACGCAAGTATCCTGGGGCACCATGTTTTTGAAGAACAAATGGCGGCTACTATAAGGTCCTGCAAGATCAAAACCATGGGATTTCACAATTTTTTCATGCACCCGATGGATTTTACTCACAGCGGCCTTCATACCCCAGTAAGCCTCAGTGTTGCAACAGACTCCTAAACTATTGCCTCATCACAGTCCCCAGAGAGACTATAAGCTGACAATTTTTTTTCTTGGGTAACTCGAAAGTGTCCCTCAGGTTTTCTTCTCCCATGCGAAGACGTGGTACTATGCACCCAAGCAGATTACCTTCTCCCAGAAATTCAGAACTTTAAAACTAGAGTTGGTTCCACCATTGATCCTTCTTACCCATGATTGACGTATTGGTTGCAGAGAACGCAGGGTATCTCCGTCGAGATGTTTATTTCGTCTCTCATCCTGTCTCTAGTCTGTTTCGTCAGCATACGCAGGGGTATAAGCATCACATGCCTATTTCATTACATATTCATACATATTCATTACATACTCATTACATACTCATTTCATAACATCCTGCATATTTACATACATAGACATTAACATACATTCATATTAACATATCCATTAACATACGCGATAACATGCACAGGTTCATCGTGTCTCCATCATTGGTCGTTACCACCGAGTAATTGGGGTTTGTCCATTCTCTCCAAATAGATTGTCAGTCTTAAGCATAAAATACCTACTTATTTCCAGCTTCCCCACGGAGCTCGATCCTCGTGGATGACGGTTACTTCAGCTATCTTTCCTCGCCAGGATAAGATATCTACCCTTCGAGTTCATTCCCTCGATGGAGTCTTGATTACCAGTTTTCTTTCTAGCTCGATCCTAGATTGAATCTCAGTCTTGTCGGTCGTCGAGCCAATCGACGTGCATTTATTTTGCACCGTCTAAAGATTTTCACCACACCATGGCAAATACGCGACTGTTCTCGCCCAAGAGGGTTATCACTGTACCCGGACGTGCATTTATTTTGCATTATCTTTCAAGAAAATCAACTACGATCCTTTACAGATGCACGCCAGTTCACGCCTGGAAAATCCATCAGTACAACACTTTACAATCCTACATGTTACAACAACACTACAACACTTTACAATCCTACATGTTACAACCCTTTACACTTTACATCTTACAGCATCAACACACGACATTTCTCACCTAAGAAGTCGATCATATCCTCGTCACGACTCGCAGTAAATGGCCATCTCCATGGAGCAGTTGGGCTTCCATTTATCTGCCGTCTTGAGGTACGAACCAATTCGTATTCAGGAGAGCACGATCTTGAGTACGGGAAGGTTTGAGCGAAATCATATTCAGGAGAGCACGATTCTGAGTTATGAAGAAGTTCATTTATCCTTTAGTAAAAGAAGGACGGAATCATATTCAGGAGAGCACGATTCTGAGTTATGAGGAAGTTCAGTTGGCCGTTTTTCAGGAGAGCACGATTCTGAAGAATGAAGAAATTTCAGGAACCGAATCATATTCAGGAGAGCACGATTCTGAGTTATGAGGAAGTTCGATTATCCAGTTTCATATTCAGGAAAGCACGATTCTGAAGTATGGAAAAATTCATTTACAACCAAATCATATTCAGGAGAGCACGATTCTGAAATATGAGAAAATTCAGTCATCCAGTTTCATATTCAGGAGAGCACGATTCTGAAATATGAAGAAATTCAATCATCCAGTTTCATATTCAGGAGAGCACGATTCTGAAATATGAAGAAATTCAGTCATCCAGTTTCATATTCAGGAGAGCACGATTCTGAAATATGAGAAAATTCAGTCATCCAGTTTCATATTCAGGAGAGCACGATTCTGAAATATGAAGAAATTCAGTCATCCAGTTTCATATTCAGGAGAGCACGATTCTGAAATATGAAGAAATTCAGTCATCCAGTTTCATATTCAGGAGAGCACGATTCTGAAATATGAGTATATTCAGTCATCCAGTTTCATATTCAGGAGAGCACGATTCTGAAGTATGAGGAAGTTCAGTTTACCCTTTTCATGTTCAGGAGAGCACGATTCTGAAGCATGAAGAAGTTTATTTATCCTTCAGTAGAGAAGAATCAGAATCGTATTCCAGGCGCCGACCTTAAATGCGAGAAGATTTATCAGATAAACAGCAGCTCTTATTTGAGTGCTTATCCATTTTTTGCACATAAGTCCCTTCCAACGATAAGTGACAGTTCCCCTCGAGAAGCTTATCAGGGCAATTCCCATCAAAGTCCATTTATTTTGGCATACAGTCGGTCTTTACCCTGTATATTTGCTACGGAGTTCCGAAAAGTCGTTTGATCCTGTCACGAGGGTAGTTTACAGAAGCTTGATGTTATTCCTTGCTCAATGCTCCAGCATTCTGTAATCGATCTTACAATCGTACGTGATCCAGTTTTATTTTTAGATTCCCCAGTGGAGGCCGTCTCATAGGTACCATCTCCATTCGAGGATCTCGTTCCTTTTCTAAAAGTGACATTGGTCATTCGCACCAGTTGACTATCATTTTTAGAATTCCCAGTGATGTACTGTGTCTCAGCGCGTCATTTTCCCCAGTGTGTTTCTTCTCGTGGCGTCTGTCTCGGTGTCGTCATGTTTCGTCAGCATTTTCGCATTCATTATTCCAGCATACGCTCATATCATAGTCATGGCATCATCTGCATTAAGTCTGTTCTCGCTTTGTCCATAGCATTGCATATCGCCGCATATAAGGGCAAAATTTTCGGTTATCTATATTTAAATCCCTCCACCATGATTCCTTGAGTCTCCGTCACTCAAATCATCTGTGTAGCTATTTAAATAGGGGCAACTGTAATACCCCAAATTTTACCCTTTCTTTTTATTTTTATTTTAAATTCTTATTAACCTAATAAATTAACCTTTTTTTTATCTTGTTTTTTTAACTAATAATAATTTAATTAAATTTTTTTTTATAACTTTACTAATATTTTTTATTAACTTTTTTTTTTTTCTATTTAGTTTATTTATTTAAAGCTCTTCTTACTAACTTTTAGGATTTAGATTAAAATTTAACTTTTTTTTTTTTTCTTTTCTTCAAGAGTAAATTTTTTATAACCTTTTTTTAAATTAATTTCTAACACATATTTTAATCAAATTCTAATATTTTTTTTAAAAAATAAAAATCTAACTTCTTTTTAAAATTAAATCTTTTTTCTAACTTTTTTTAAATCTTTTTCTAACTCCTCTTTAAAGTTAAATCTTTTTCTATCTTTTTTAAAATTAAATCTTTTTTTCTAACTATTTTAAAGCTAAATCTTGTTTTCTAACTTTAAATCTTTTTTTTCTAACTTTTTAAAATTAAATCTTTTTTCTAACTTTTTAAAATTAAATATTTTTTTCTAACCTTTTTAAACTAAATTTTTTTTTTCTAACTTTTTTAAAATTAAATCTTTTTTTCTCTAACTTCTTTTTAAAATTAAATCTTTTTTTCCTCTAAATTCTTTTTTAAAATTAAATCTTTTTTTTTTCTAACTATTTTAAAAATTAAATCTCACCTTTGTCACTTTTTTGTTCTTTATTATTTTACTCTAAATTTTTCTATCTTTCATTAAAAAAATAACAAAAATAGTCTTTTATTATTATTTAATTATTATTTTCGTATTTAATTAAATCATTTTTTAAAATATTATTTTTTTCACTTTTTTTTAAATTATTCATAAAAATATCCAAAAAATCATAAATAAAAAAATATTGAAAAATTTTGTTCCTTTTATAATATTTTTTATTTTAGGAATCAATAGGATTATAGTTTTTATTTTAAGTTTATTTTAATTATTTTAAATTATTTAAATTTTATTTTTTCTTAACTAATTATTTAGTTTGAGCTTTAAAATGGGCTTTAGGGACATTATTGACAATTTGGTGTTAACCCTAATTTGTTCCCTATATATACATGTGTTGCCTTGTTGGAAAGGAGGAGAGAATGAAAAAACCTAAGAGGGTCAGAAGGTTTTCTTCAGAAAAGAGGAGAGAATGAAAAAACCTAAGAGGGGTCAGAAGGTTTTCTTCAGAAAAGAGGAGAGAGAGGGAGAAACAAAGGAGATCCCCAGAGAAGAAAGGCGGTCGTTCCCACAACTCGTTAGAAGGATTGGAGCTCTCCAGTGTTCCCTTATTCAAACCTTTTTCACATTTACCGAAGCAAACCTCCGCTTCGTAGGTTAAATTACTAAACCTTTTGCCTTTTCATGTTTATGTGCATATTTTGCCATGTTAATGTGTTTAGGTCCGTTAAAATTACTAAATCCTTTGCATTTTTCATATTTATTTGCATCCTTGCCATGTTAACCTTCATTGTTGTTTAGATCCGTAGATTTTGATCTGTATGAACCATGATTGTGTCGTATAGGATTGTTTGCATGTCCATTAATTGTCTGTTTGCATTTGCAATTCTATTGTTATTTTTTTTTATCAAAACCTTTTCAAAATCAAAACCTTTTTTATTAAAACTAAAACATTTTTTCCCAAAAAAAACCTTTTTTGTTCCCGTAAATATTTTTTCCCAAAAAAAACCTTTTTTTTGTTCCCGTAAACATTTTTTCCAAAAAGCCTTTTTTTGTTCCCGTAAACATTTTTCCAAAAAAGCCTTTTTTTGTTCCCGTAAACATTTTTTTCTAAAAAAAACCTTTTTGTTCCCAAAAACATCTTTTTTATATATAATTTAAACTTAACATTTTTTTCATAATTTAAACTTAAATTTTTTTAACTAAGTAATTCCATTTTAAAATTAAAACCTTTTTTTATATATATAATTAAAATATTAAAAAAATTAAAACATTTTTTTACATAATTAAAATATTAAAAAATTAAAACCTTTTCGTAAGGAACTCCTTTGCCGTGTCATTTTGTGTACCTTTTATTTTCTTTATTCCTGCATTTCATTTGCATGCTTGAGGTTGAGATGTGCTTGTGGTGGCCACAGCCCCACACTATTTTCCTCCCTCACTCATTCTAAGTGTCATTACATATTTTCATATTCTTCATGTTTTCAAAAATGTTTCTTTGTTTCTTTATACCCTCTGCCTTTATTACTTTTCATATTTCTGTACCTTAATTATTCCTCCATATAATGATTTGTCATATTTTCACACATTTTTTTACAGTTTTATCCTTCAAAGGATTAGGTCCAGCCTTTTGGCCGCTGAGTCAATAGCCTTACCCCTTTAATGGATCAAACCCTGTTTTCACAAATGCTCGCCGCAGGCAAGATTACAACTTTACCCCTAGCATTAGGTCAAAGAGCGCCGCGCTCATTTAGGGTTTCCCGCCGCGGAATCCCCTAACCTAATTTAACCCTAATTACAACTTAACAATTCAACGTAGAGATTTGGAGTTTCCACACTCCACGTAAGCGTGTCCTTAAGATGCGTTTATTCCCTTGAGACCTTGACCACAGTCAAGAAGTCTCTAACCTCCCTTTTGAGGGAACTACGATTACTCTGATTCCACTCCCGTAAGGATACGTAGGCACAAGATGCGATGTCTTGCCGAGTAAACTTAGAATTAACCCCCTTAGGTCTCTTTTCTCACTTGTAATCCTTATGTACATATACCTTAAGCAAATAAATAAAGCAAATAGTAAACAACTGAACAAAAGGTCCTGTAGAGTACTACAGAAGTTTAGGGTGCTAGTACCTTCCCTAAATTTAACCAACCCCCGAACCCTAGATCTTTCCCCGCATTGTGTTTACAATGCAAAAATAGTTTTCCCTTTTTGACCTTTTCCTTCGGATAAATCAAAGAGCGGTTGTGAATTGAATTGCGATTCAAACTCATTAATAGTTTGTGATCCTATTTCCACCGCAACAGAAAATGGCGACTTCACTGGGGACTCCTTTAACTTTTGAGGTTATCCCTAACTTGTTCATATT